>VXCM01002256.1:61375-77515 GCA_014773175.1 Lucifuga dentata
CCCCCCCCCCCCAGCAAACAATCCAATCTGACTGCGATGCCCACCCATAAACATCAAATGCCCTGCCAATTAATTTGCTCTGCTGCCGGGACTGGATCAGATGGGATAGATAGTCCTGTGATGTCCTCCTGTCTGGACAAGTCTTGAGCTTCTCCTTAGACTGGCTTCCAGGAGGCCTGNGTCCTGTGATGTCCTCCTGTCTGGACAAGTCTTGAGCTTCTCCTTAGACTGGCTTCCAGGAGGCCTGATCAGATCCCCAAATCACCTCAGCTAGCTACTTTCAATGCAAAGTAGCAGTGGCTCTACTCCAAACTCCCTCTGAATGTCCAGACCAGTTCTTAAAGCTTTTTAATATTTCTTATTTGGGGCATATAATCCTTTTATATAATTTTTGACAACACCAAAAATCGTTCTATAAGATGATAAACCAACCATTTCCTGGTACTATACAGGATTCTACATGTTAAAACTGCAGTATTGGAAAGCCTTTTAATCACAAATGGATTTTTAAAGTGATATTTTCATACTGAACTCCAGTTGATTCATGTTCATGTTACTCACATATGTGATCCAGAAAATAGGAATAAAAAAAAGTAGGAAGCACAGAAAATGTTATAACCTTTAAATTGGAGCGATTTGGGGAACTCATGTATAAAGACGCATCTAAACCTGCTAAAGCCTTCCATTTTTCCAGTCTAGAGACCCGTGTCATTTGCTCCCATGGTGCTGTAATCTTTCATGTTTTCAGGTGCGACTCTTCAGCTCTGCATGGCAGGTCTGACTCTGCAGCCTGAAACCTGGCGGGGGGGAAACAACATCAGCCAAATGACTGAATAATCGAATGACCAAATGAAACAGCCTGAGCTGCTAAGCAAATCAATGGACTCTACACTTCTCCATTAGATATTACTGCCAGCTTGTCCTTCCTCTCTCTCTCTCTCTCTCTCTCTCTCTCTCTCTCTCTCTCTTTCATATTCCTTATGTCATTGCATTCTTTTGTTTTCTGTCTTCTCCATTCTTAATTTCATGATCTGACTATAGGTCTGTCTCTCCTCCTCTCTGTCCCTCTCTCAGGATCTTTTGCTCTTTCACCTCTTTTCCCCCTTCTTCTTTTCTCTTCTTCTATTGGCTCTCCACTTTTGTGTTTCTAGTTTTTCTCACTATTTCCCCCCGTATCTGCAGTAAGACCCATCTTCCATCTCATATTGTAAACACAAAGAGTAATCTTTCTTTTCAGTATTTATTCTGCTTCCATCAAGGGATTGACAAGCTAATATATCAAGTCAATATTAGACTTTTATTAAAAAAAGAGATATCAGGCGGACAGTGTGGTCCACCTCATGATGGATATGATGCCGTTTGATTGATGACGCCGTTACTGGAGGACTGATGAATACTGTATTGGTTATCTATGTGAAACCCTTAACTTGCATTGATTTTATTGTGACAGAAGCTTTTTTGGAGCTTCCCACCCCAACAGGAATAAAGTTCTGGGCAAACAATATTTTCAGCGTCACTCCAAAAGTATTAACTTGTATTTGATATTGTCCTTTAAGAATCTGAAATCTGTCAAACACTAGCCTCAGGATTTATTGTCCTTCTATCCATCTTTCACTTCTCTACAACTTACAAAACTTCATTTCATCATCCGCATCAATACAACACCTCCTTCCTTCCAAGCAGAATCCAGTCTTGTAAATATGAACCGGGCTGCGTGGGAGATCACATCTTGAGGGGATACTGGCGTAGTCAGCGAGGCAGAAAGGCACCGCTGGATATTGCACAAAAGGGGTTAACAGGTGAACTCAAGGGAGGAAAGGAGAAATGGGAAATGGATGAGCAGTAATGTTTGTCTGTGCTGCGACTCTGAGTGTGCGACCTCAGTCAAGCCTCATGAACACACTCATGTATCTACCTGATCCACTACACACTGTGAGCACTGAAGCATGGGAGATCACAGCCTTTTGTGCAGTGTGTGTATTTCTGTACTGGGAACAAATAACTTACAAGGACAGACATTTTTTTTTTTTTTTTTTTTGAATAAAAAAAAGAATTGTGTGTATTTTGCTGATGCTCATGAGTAGAAATGGTGAGTTAAAAGATCATAAGTGCAATCGTGCATGTTTGAGCTCAATACAATCTGCATGCATGTTGTATGCATGTTGTTAGTTAGGTTGTCAGTCACATGCATGTGTGACTGACAACCATTTTCCAAAACATAAAACTGGATTTTAGTGTTTTTGTTACTTTTTCAAATCTCCTAAACTTTCAAAATCAAATGTTCAGGTGATACACCCACCTTAAAATTTAATGTTTCGCCTTCTAACACTTATGCATAATTCTAGAAGCCACAGCCATTTTAATTTCTCAGTAAAAGCCATCTTCTGCCGGGACTATATTTTCTGGCGGAGATATACATTGTCTTCCATGCAGCTCCGTGTTGGATCAGTTAAATTAGTTACTTTGGCAAAAAATCTAATAGACATGTTTTCATGTGATGGATTGCATAGCTCAAGCATGTTTCCAGTCTGGACAAGATGATTTTAATAGTGTAGTTGAATGAAGTGAAATCAGTGATATTCTGGAAAGTAGGAAAAACATTCTGAAATTTACATCTAAAGCAGTATATTTTGTGACATGGTTGTCAGTAACGTAACATGCATATATTAGGCTCAAACCTACATGATTGCCGGTATGATCCTTTAAGGATGATTTTAGAGTTAAGTTTAGAAATTGATTTATGTTATAGTAATGGCACAATTACTCCTTGCATGGTGCATAATGCACAGTGTAATGCAATCAGAACACGTGATTAGATTGCAAGCCGATCTATCAAACCACATGCAAATATAGTCTCGCAGATCAGATTGCATGGTGTAATTGGATCTCAGTCACAACTAACGAGGTGTAAATGCACCTCGTTAACCCTAACCCACATACCACTGGGAGGCACAAATTAATACAGTTCTTGTTAATAAAGCTCTCATTAATAAAGTTATTTTGAATCAGGAGTTGACTTGTCATATAACTTATCCAGATACAGAGATTGTGTTTTAATGTAAGGTTTAAAAAAAGGCTTAAGTGTTGAAAATAATGTAGCTTTTATGGATGGATGGACATTACACTGAGTTCCCCTCCTCCCCCTCGATGTTTCTCTACAAATGACTCAAAAGCTAGAAATACAGAGCATGAAACCTCTACTAAAGGCTAATATGCATTCAGATAAACAAACATTAGTTGACACTGCAGCTAGAACAGTAAAAATGGAATAAAGTTGGGTTTTCATGCAGTAAAAGTTTTTAGTTTTGTTTTTTTATTTCCCCAAATCCAGAAATCCAGCAGATTACCATCCAGATCCAACCAGGTGACATGTAATATAAAAAGTGTACAAGCTGCAAATCTTCTTAGCAGTTGTCTTGTTTATTTATGGAAATTACACCCTTGTCTCAGAATTAATGTGGTAATGGTTTATCACTTCCTCCTGCAGAAGTTGGATGAGGTTTATGTCTTTACCCCATCCTGTCTGCTCTCTGTTCGACTCTTAGCAGGAAGTTTCAAACAGTTATGAAAGGATTAGAATGAAAGTTTTTTCGTGGAGGCTGCTCATCGATAAAAAGACGAAACACACAGGAATTCAGCAGCAGCATCAAGCTCTCTGTGCCAATCAGAAGAAGCTATTATTGGCTGAATCAAACCACGCGGGCCACTGGAGAGCTCATTTCTGGTTTAGACATAACCGCTCCACTACTTTTTCTGGGGAGATGAAACAAGAAAGCTTTGCCACCCCATGTCATCACCACTGTTCAAGGGAAATACAGTCTCCCCGTGGTATTTATGTGGGGATGAAAGAACCACAAGACTGCGTTGAATTGCCTCTCTGAGAATTATGGTGGAAATTACATTACCCCATAAAATTGTTTCCCATTCATCCTGCACTGTATTAATATTCCTTATTGTGTATTTCAACAGAACACCTCATTACAGTAAATGACATTTTGCCCAATTTCCTGATCATAAGCTTCATTCTAGCTCATGAAAGCTATTAATTTTGTAAACTAAATAGATTGTTTTAAATCTTTAGATATTACGTAAATGGTCCAGTCAACTACTATCCCAGTATATGTTCAAAACTGGTGTGGCTCAAATACTAAATGTGTCTAAAAACTTGTGTGATGTTATGGATTTGAGTTCACAATGTATGGGAAATTTTTATTTCCTTATTTGTTTAGCTTGGTGAGGTTTATTAGCACTATATCTATGGAACCTGTACCATACTGGATCTGGTATATATGAGAAAATGGTGTCTTCTAAGCCTATGTGGGCTTGGTGCAATACTGTATATACATGACACAATAATAAAAAAAAATTCATTCATTCATTCATAGTAAATATACTGTATACTACAATTACGTGTAATGTTATGTTTTCTGTACAGGCATGTTTCAAAGCTTCATTGAGACATGTTCTCATCACTATGTTATGAGAAATGTAACTGATCTAGGTCTAAGATCTCAATTTCAAAGCAGAATTCTCAGAAGACCGATTATAAAATCCTGCACATCTTCCATGCTGTCCTGTCCATGGACCTAACCTAAAGACCTAACAGCTGTTTGCTGTGATGGATTACATATCTGTAACGTTGCTGTAGCATTGTTTGAATGGACCAAAGTGCAGAGACGGAGACACTGACAGAGGGAAGCATCTTAGTGTGGTGACGTTTTAATGAAGAAATAAAATACTGGTTTATAAAACAACTTAGAACGGCTGACAAACTGGCAGTGTGAAAACTGACTGACTAGACATGGTAACTAAGAACTGACAGGACAAAACTGGGTGTCTTCACGTGTCGTCCTCTTTGTTCAACTTGTTACATATTACTAAGACACAGCAAACCAGACTACTGCAAACACAGACAAGAAATAGCGAAGGACCAGGTCAGTAAAATGATAGCTGACTAAAGGACCATACCATCCATTTTGCATGTTTGAGCCTAATACAGTCATCCTCAAAATCCAGACTCCAGTCTGGATCCGGACCAAACCACAATTGTCTCCAGACTCCGAGCAAATTGTACTTTTTGTATTATTTGTATTTGTATTATCTGTGGGACATCGCTGTGACACAATGCTCAAGTCAAAATTCTCCACTGCAAAGTGAAACCGAATGTCCACCTGAGAGTTGACAGCAAAGCTAGTGGCTCATGTCATAATCCCCCCCAACACCTTAAGTTGTCGGTAAAAATATTAGGATCCCAATCTGACCCTGGCTTGACTGACTTTAATAAACGGACCTTTGTCTTATTGAAACTTTTCTTTGTGGACCTTTAAGGTTTGTATTTGAGTACCCCTGGTTTACTTGCAACATTCTTGGGATAGGTAATCCATCATCGCGAACACGTCGTGTATTCAGGGTTTTTTTTTTTTTCAAATTTATGTAAATTTAGCATTTCAGTGCACCAAAAAGTGCAGAGTGATCTGAAAATGCTTCCTAGTGGTTCATTCAAGTGCTATAGTGAAGAACTGACAACAGGAAGCTTTTTCAGATCACTCCATGCTTTTGGTTGTACTTAAATGCTAAAATTATGTAACTTTGAAAAAAACCTGAATATATGTCTTGTTCGTAATGATGGATTACCTATCCTAAGAACATTTCAAGTATCAACAAGTTGATTTTAATAGTGTACCAGAATGAACTGAAACCAGTGGAGGTCTGGAAGGTAGGAAAAAAATTTTAATTCACTGTTCCAGTAGTATGCTTTAGGAAATGATTATCAGTAACGTTACGTGTATGAAAATTGAATATATTAGGCTGAAACATGCAAAATGGNGAAATGATTATCAGTAACGTTACGTGTATGAAAATTGAATATATTAGGCTGAAACATGCAAAATGGATGGTATGGTCCTTTAAATCCTGGCCATCACTCCTACTTGCTGCAATTGGCTACAGCTACCGACAAGCCTGTGTGAGCGCCCACAGCAGCTCCGTCACCAGCACCCTGGACCGCAGCCGTGGCTGTATCTCAAACACGTTTCAAGTATCGACAAGTTGATTTTAATAGCCATACTGGAATACTGGTAGGTAGGAAAATAAATCTAAAATTTACAGTTAAAGTAGTATATTTTGGGAAATGATTGTCAGTAAGGTAATGTATGTATGGATTGTGTATACTGGGCTCAAACGTCCATGATTGCCAGTTTGATCCTTTAAGGCCTTTGGTGTTCCAGCCCTAATTGCAGTTCTGGCAGCGTTAGAAGCAGCCAAGCAGCCAGCCAAGCAGTCAGCAGGGGGGACGCTGCCTCTCTAAGACACTGATTTATTGGACAATTTCACAGTAGTGTCCCCAGTAATGGGACAAGATAAATGGTTGACCCCTCAGTGACTGAACCAACTCCTGGGTAAGAGCAGAATGGTTTCGCACTGTGAGTGTGCGTCCTTTATGTGTGGTGTGTGTCATTTCTCTGTCTTTTTTTTTTTTTTGAACAGTCTAATCATTTCTTTTTCAACTTTCTCCTTTCCTTTTGCTTTGTGCGTGTGCCTCTTATAAGTAATTTGTCCCTCCTGTTTGTTTTGCTTTTATTTCCAAGGGTGTGTCTGATGTCTTCACCACCTTCCTTCTATCTCATCCCCTCACTAACACCCAGTAATTCCATATCTCTTCTTCCCTTCATCCCTCCTACACTATCCTAGTATGACTAATTCACTCTCTGGCCGTGTCATCCTTTTTCGATCTGTCTCTGTCCTCCTGCCCTCTTTGTGTGCACTGAATGTGTGTGTACTGTTCTCTTCTGTTCTCTTTTACTTTTCCAGTACTTCTCTGTATTGCTACTCCTTCCTATTACCCATCTTCTCTTTATCTTTTTCATCTCTCTGTGGTTTTTGTTGTTGTTGTTTTTGCCCACAAACATTTACTTCCTAAAGGATGTGCTAAATGATTGTGTTGGTGTTTGTTTCTGTTTGTTGATTTACCTGTGTGTGTGTGTGTGTGTACACACAGTATAATATGCAGCATTCCTTCACAGAATGCCTCAGTGTACTCAGATATGCACAATCACATTCATATCAAGACAACGTAAACTGATTTTTCTCATAGCTTCCAGCTAATCTCCATGTCCCCCTGTGATTTTGTCTCTTTATCAGTGTCTTCTTGGCTCTGCAGGGAGAATTGAGTTCCATACAGCTGCTAAATGCTGTTTTAAGTCTAACAACCAGTTTACCAATATTCAAGGTCCTCAAAAAATCAGGACCGAAAAATAAATAAAAAATTGTCATTGTTGCAGAATAGACCATTCCAAAATGTCCCCTTTAAAATGATGTATAGAAATGTGGATAATAGCTGTTTAAAAGAAAAGACAAGGTAGACTGTAAACATTTGTCAATGCTAAACTGTAATAAAACATGCAAAGCTGTAGTGATTATAGCAGGGAATCCCAATAGGCGGCTTGAGGGCCATATCCGGCTGGTGAGAGCCAAATGTCTGGCCCACGCTGACTTATTGGTACTAACGGCACCTTCACGTGACAGAACTGCTGCTGATATTGGTCTGGAAAGTTATACACTATATTATATGCTATAGTCAGAGAAAAGAGAGAGAGAGAGAGAGAGAGAGAGAGAGAGAGAGAGAGGAATGCTTCAGAGCTTAATTAAAAAGAACAAATAGATGAAATCCTTTCCTGCTGCTGTGTGCCACTTGTATGTACTGCTGTTGTTAGGGTTCCGTATGGGCAGGGAAGCAGCGCTGTAAATTAAAATGCTTTTGATTTCAGTCAAATATAAAAAGATGTGTACATGCCAGAATATTTATTTCTCAGTGTTGGTGGGTATGTGAGTGTTTATAGGGACATTTAAGTAATTGAATGGTTGGTTTTGGACTTATATTGTTACTACTACTACTACTACTGCTACTACTACTACTACTACTACTACTACTACTANCCCATCCACCCACCCCGGACATTTTGGCCCTTGCTTGGCATGCTTGACATAATTTGGCTCTTGGGGAAAACTAATTGGGGAAACCTGGCTTAATAATACTAAGAATAAGAATATAAAATGATTCTAGTAATCAAGATTTTCAACCTTCCCACAACATATAAATGCAGCATAGTAGATATGGCTTGAAAATCATTTAATGGTGGAGATGCCAGGTCCAGATCACCACCAAAACCTAATCAACTGATCATCGGGGAGTTGTCAATCAGCCCTCAATGAAGAGTGTTTGAGATAGACTAATTAAAAAAAAAACAAAAAACAGCCAAATATCTAACTTCTACCTTATATTCTAGTTTCTATGGCCCACATACTGAACAAAACTTTACCACGCAGAATCCCAAATGTAACTTCACAACAATGTCTAGAAAACTACATGTTGATGTGATACCATCACAGGAGAATTGAGCACATATAACCACATGCTAACCTTCAACGTGTTAGCTAAGATTGAAATGTTTTGACCTTTTCACAGCATCTGTGTGACCTGTTATGACTAATAAAAGGTGTGGTTTTATTTAATGTTAACCACGTGTATCTAGATCTCTCTGGGTCTAGATCAATCAATTGATTATGTTGTAGCTGGTTGAGAACTAGTTTGGATCATGTTCACACCACAGCTGAAACACTCCAGAGTTCGTCTGTGAGCGGACTGAGACCACTTCCTGAAAGATGCATCAGGCGGTTCTTTTGGTGTAATTTCTGCATCCAGATTTTCCCAAATGAATCCTACAAAGGGGGAAAATGTTCCAGAATCTGATTCAACCAGACTAAACCACATCGGTGTGAAAACCTGTCCTGTGTGCATGTCCTCTAACTTCAGCTTGTCCCCTGTTTTCCTTTCTTCGTCTTCTACCTTTGCGTCTCTGTTGGAGTGGACCAGCTGTGCTAAACTGAGTAGATAATGGTACTTTTCAGTACCACACAGAGCAGCAGGGAGGTACACAAACAAGCATGCAGGCACACAGCAAGTAAGGCAGGTGTGTATTCTCTCTTTCTCTCACACACACATCATCTCCTTTCATTTTTGTCCTACCCATTAATCGTTATAAAACTATTCACTGTGGTTAGTGCTGGAAAACTGTGTGTGCTTCTTGTTGTCTTTGCATTGGAGAAGATGGAACATGTGCCTCAGCAACAAATGAGTTGTCACCACATCGTCCTGGCAACGCCTCTTGACCCCCTCTTGAAGCATGTGTAAAAGCAAATAAACCTGAAAGACATTAAGATTTGGGTTTGGTTGTTGACATTGAATATGAATTGAAACTCCTTAGTTTTGTTAGAGATTTGTTTATTGCACAGCTCATTGACACCAAACTGCTGAATTCCATAAAGACTGCCATTCCTCTGCCTAGAGACCCGTTAGAGCGAGTTTTGCCCTTGATTGCTCCCATTGTGTCAGACATGATGAATCAACTCCTAGAAATGAATGAAAGCATTTTCAAATTCTTTTTAGTCTGATAAGTAGAATAAATCTGAGTGAGCTTAGATCTTTAAAGAGAAATCAAGTCAAAGTAAAGACTATTTAGTGATGTTGTCACTTGATGCACTTTGAAGTACTCGATACCTTTGGGTGCAATGAATCAAAGTTGATCTACACACCACAGACAGTGGGTCAGTCAGACTTGTAGCATGAGTACCGCATACATACAAGTTTGTACCCTTTGTGTGCAAAGTCCACATACTGTACAGTGACAAAAAAAAAGTTACGCAACCTTTTGGAATTTCTTGGATTTCTGCATCAAAGGATCATACCAGCAAACATGCATGATTGAGCCCAATATATAATACTCATACACAGACAACCATTTCCCAAAATGTATTACTTAAGCTGTAAATTTTTGAAATTTTTTCCTACCTTCCAGACTGTGATTGGGTTCACTTCATTCCAGTATGCTATTAAACTCAACTTGTAGAGACTTAAAACCTTTTGAGATACGTAATCATTATAGCGACGATGTCTTAGGTTTTTATCGAATAACTTTATTCCAACACGGAGCTGCATAGAAGACTTTGACCCAGATTCATAACAAACAGCGATAAGGAGTGTAGCCTTAATGCATACCGTGATAATTGAGGCGCATTCATAAAACTTCTCCTACAATAATCAGTGCACCACTGTCACATGAAGGTAGCATTGCTGTGAGGTTTGACAGGTAAAAGCCAATGAAGATCACCATGTTAATGAGCTGCTGCATATTTATCAGCCACCATTTATCCTGATTCATCTGGTTTTAAAGCCACAAATCAGCAAAAGAAACATAAATTCTGCTTCAGAGCTCCTCGTTTTAAAAGACTGACACAAAAATAACAAGAAAATGTGCATATTAACCTCTGTAATGTGTAATTGCACTGCGCAGGGGGGTGGGTGAGTGTGTATGTGAGGAACTCAGACGTGAGGCAGAGCACCACAAGAATGTGTGTGAGATCAGATCAAAACTCACCATTTAAAAACGGACTGATTAGCTGAGTGAGTTCATCTATCAAAGTTATTGATCGCTGAGACACGTGAGGCAAATACAGTTTTAAATGTCGCCCAGATTTCATTCCACTGAAATTTCTTATTTTTGCATGTCAATTTGTTTTAAGAATAGCTACCGTGACATAAACAGTGGTAGGCCATGTATTTTACACTTATGCCTTTACTCATATCCTCCCACAAGTAAACCACCTTCTAATAAGCTCACACTAGGGCTATAGGCTGTTGTTATTCAACGTAACCAGCCCATATTCACAGTGACAGAACCTTTATCAAGTGGAATAAAGTGATCTAACATGAGGATCAACACCTATGTCAGTTACAACACACTAACTGCAGAGACGTGAATAGGATGTAGCATTATTACGCATTATGACAGGATGCTGCATCACAGGTAGATAGCCTAAATCAGTATCATTACCAAAGAAACAAGAACAAACTCACAGCAACCATCACATTTACTCATACGACCAGCAAGTAAGCAAAAATGCTGTAAAACACAAATAACACAATCAGATTCAACAGGCTTCTCCACAGATTCCAGCCACATAAAAATCCATCAAACTTACCAAAGCTGCTCATCATCTGAAGACAAAGTCCATCCTCCTTTCTGTCTTTAGAAAGAGTTTAACCACACGCTGTACATTATCGGTGCGTTTCAGTTCCAAAATGTGAAAAAAAGCGTTGTAAATCCATTTCTTCTCCTCCTTCAGCCATTGTGCGTTAAAAAACAACAGGACTAAGTAAAATTCTAAACAAAAAATCTAAAGCACTACATCTAAAAATCTAAACGTCAAGAAAGAAAGTTTAAATAAACATTAATGCTCCGTTACGTGCTAGCTAGGTTTACTTGAGTTAGCTAAGCTAACCGGCTCTCTTCTTCTTCTGATGAATTTCTGGCAGGCTGTTTAGCTGTTAGCATAATGCTGTACTCTGATGACGTAGACCAAGGCCAGCTAGAAGGACCTGACGTGTAAAAGAACACGCCCAACCTGGCAAACTCGAAATCTGATTGGTTAAAATATATGACAATCAACGTCGTCCCATTTGCTTGAATAATAGAGGAGATTCACTCGAGATTCTGAAGGCCTCAGGCTAGATTTGTTTACCCAGAGACAGCACAGGGGGAACATCTGATTGGATAAAAGGTCTAATTTCTATGAGCTGCACTGGAAGCAGCGAAATTGAGGGAGAGAGTACCGTAGTGATGAAATGATGTTAATAACAAAACTGATGGGAACGAACTTTGTAAAATATATATAACATTAATTAAAATATATATTAAATTATAAAAACATAATTTGATGATTCTGACAATCTCTAGGCCAGCAGAGAAGGCTTTGCTGGCCCTGCCCGCCACTCATGTAAATAAGGAAATATCACAGTAAAGCCTCTTTCAAAGCTATCGCTAAAATATGTCGGTAACAGGCGTTTATGAATGAAGAATGTGGTTACTCCATGATGTTTGTGCATAGCGATGCAGTAATTTGTGCGCTACGGTTTATGAATCTGGCCCAATGTCTCCTCCAGGAAATATAGTCCCATAAGAAACATTTTTTTTCCCCAAGAAATGAAAATGACTGTGCCTTCTACAGTCGGCATAAATGTTAGCAGGTGAAACATTGAATTTTAAGATGAGTGTATTACCTAAACATTTGATTTTGAAAGATTAGGGAATTTGAAAAAAATTAATAGGGTTTTATGTTTTGCAAATTTAGTAACAACAGATTGTAAATATTGGGCTCAAACGTGCACAAATGCTGGTATGGTCCTTTAATTATTCATCAGGTTTTGTCTGAGCTTTACTAAAATTAATAGACAAACACAATCTGTTTAAAGTAATGAGTGAAAAAAAATATTGTGTTTGTCAACACTGAAAGCACAATTTAAACAGTCTGTTCAAAAAGCAAGGGATCATCTGGTTTAATGACCTCTCCAAAAGCTATTTGGCATCAGATGAGACTGAGATTGACGTGTGTGTAGTTGATGTGCTCTGTTGTATAAAAAGACACACATGCACACAGTCTGGCTACTGACAGACTGGAATTTTCTCTGCTCATGTGAATCATGACTTGATCAAAACAAGTTTAAGAAGAATTTTAGAGATGCCTGAAGCTGGAAAAAATACAAGCATTTCTGAAAACGTGGGGATTCATCAATCCTCAATCAAACAAATGGAAATGTATTATTGTTGCTGCTCTGCCTGCAAAGATCACTCCAACAGCAATGTGCAATGATGGATAAAAAACAAAAAACAAAACAAGGGTTACCGTAAAGAAATCTCTCGAACTTCATAAAGTCTCTGTTCATGTGCACAAAAAGAAAAACACAGAACAAAAATTGCATTCACAGAAGGAAATCACCATGCTCAAAAAAAAAGGGTTCGCATTTCAAGTTTGCAAAATACCACCTAAATCTTCCTTAAGGTGTCTGCCACAATGTTCTGAGGACAAATGAACTTTATGGCAAAAATGCACACTACTATGTTTGCAGGGGAAAAAAAAATCATTTTCCTTCCTAATTGCATGGTGGAGATAGTTTCTCTGCGCCAGCCTTTCTCTTTTTAGAATCCATTTTTCATCAAAGCACCAAGAAAATTATGAAAAAATTTTTTTTGAGTTTGCTTAGTTAAAGTTTATTTTAATTAATATTATATTGTGCAGTGCAAAGGCCATGGGCTGGCCCACCTATCAACTCTCAATGAGCCCAACGCCATGTCAACCCATCATTGTCATGGAGATGACGGGACGCTGAATGTGATTGGACCAAACCAAAGCAGAGTAGATGTTCTCACACAGATGGGAGCAGTCAAACTTTCAGTTTCACTTTCTCTGCAAAGAAAACGGAGAATTTTGTGTCATTGCGTCTGAGCAATGTGTTGCAGATAATACAAATAAAAAAGTAATGCAAAGAGTGCAACCAAATGTAACAGAGTAAAAATATTTTGTTTTCTTCATAAATATACTCAAGTATGAATTAAAAGTATCCTGCAATAAAACTACTCAGTAAAGTACAATTTTGTGAAAACAGTTAAATAAATGTAACGGAATAAATGCATAAAAGTGTTATGACCCACCTCTGCATCAGAGGCTACAGAAAGTATTTAGTAGACGTTATTGCTGCAAATGGAGCTTCTGCCAGAAATCAAATAAAAAGTTCACATACCTTTAGAAGCTCAAACTGTAAATGATTTAAGAAAATATTCTAATAAAGACATGAAAAGAAAACAGTTGTTGCTTATTAGTTTAGACAGAAAGTGTTTATTTTGGATGAGCAACAAATGCAAAAATTGCAAATTGATTCACTCCATTTCTCTCGCCACCATGCACTTCATGCAAGGGTTATGCTGTGCTGACATTTTCTCTTTTTTGTGTCAAATTCATGTGAACACACTCGCACAATTATTCACCGTGATTTGATATTTGTATTTGCTAAAGCTTAATATGCAATGGGTCGCTTCCAAACAAGCAGGCTTACAGACACACACTTTGGAGCATAAAAGCATACTGGGAGGCACATGCATGTATACGCGCACACACACACACACACACAGTTGGAGCTGGCCAGTGCTCTGGGAGCTGAGAGCTGCTTATCTACAGTTTCCTCTTTACCAGAATGAGCAGAAAGGATAAACCTCATGCTTTCTGTCCCTTTAACCCTTAAATGCATAGGATGGGTCTTTAGCGACCCGGGACCACGTTACACCTCTAATTCATTCATTTTTTCCAGTTAAACCCTCAACACCCTTTGTTTTCAACAGTTTTGTGGTTTCAAGTTATCAAAATTGATGAAAATAATTGTTTTTCTAATGTTTTTCGCTAAAAAGTGTATAGGGTCGCTGCTGACCTGAGGCGTTTTTTTTTTTCCCCTGATATACAGGCAGCAGGTAATAGTGTGTTTTCAACTTTGGTCCTTAGGTGGCGCTGTAGTATCACTGACATGATGAACAAACACTGAAACTAGCAGGAAGAAGCTGTTCATGCTGTAACTATGCTGCTAGCTTACTGCTACAGAAAGACGCTGTAGCACCATGTCAGAGCAAAATCACTGTGATGACAGGATCTATAAGTCATTGTTAAAATATAATATGGCAAAAAAAAAAAAAAAAAAAAAATTTGTGGGTTTGTTATCGTTCATAAAATGTTCTGAAAAGTTTACCAGCAAAAATATTTCACTTTGTAGCTCAATTTTTGTTGCGTAAGTTATAGGTCTGTAATGATCCGACGTATGTAGGAATGGATGGAAAACGACTCATGCATTTAAGGTTAACCNACACACACACACACACACACACACAGCAGATCCCCTCTCATCACATACACAGTCTGTCTCACTTGCATTGTCTAACACATCAGCACCTGTCCTCCTGCCCTGCCTTCACTTTTTCTCCACTTTTGACCCCATTTATGTAACTCCGTCTCTCTCTCACCTCATTCCCACATCCCTCCTTCACCCTCCCATTTTGT
Source organism: Lucifuga dentata (assembly GCA_014773175.1). Taxonomy (NCBI): domain Eukaryota; kingdom Metazoa; phylum Chordata; class Actinopteri; order Ophidiiformes; family Bythitidae; genus Lucifuga; species Lucifuga dentata. Next base: position 76,310 of record VXCM01002256.1, read on the forward strand.
CCCTCTTATCCTCCTTTTCTCTCTTAATGTCCCTCCTTTTTATTTATCTCTATCCATCCTCTTCCCATTTCACTCTAACTACTGTTTGCTCTTTTTACTCAATACCCTCCTCTTTTGCTTCACCCCTCTTTTATCCATTCTTTTCTCTCTATACTCCTCTGCTTTCTGTCTTTAAAGTCTCAGGCACCCCAGGATGAAGTTTTAGTGCCAATTACAAGCATTTTCACACCTAGTTAGTTTAGAGATGTTATCAAGCAGGAGCCGTGTCACCCTTTAGCTCAATTTGGGAAACAGGGTCAGACTGATGACATATTGGACCAGTTAAGTCCTCTTACTGTCACTTATCTCTAAAATGATATCTGAGTAGACATTAAAGGACCATACCAGTCATTATGCCCATTTTAGCCCAATAAATACAACCCACATACACATCACACTACTGCCAACCATTTTTCAAAACATGAAAACATATTTTAATTTTTCTATTATTTTGCCAAATCCCCTAATCTTTCAAAATCGAATGTTTCGCTGCTACACAACCCTTAAAATTCAATGTTTCAGCTGCTAATATGTACATCCCAATGCAGAAGGCATGGCAATTTTTAATTTCTCAGTAAATGCTGTCTACTTCTGGGACTATACAGTATTCCCTGGTGGAGACATACAGTACATTTTCATCTTTGTGGTGGACGGATTAAATAACTGATTAACTGCTACAAAAAATAAGAACGACGTTTGGTTGACTCTGATGGCTTACATGTCTCAAGCATGTTTCAGGTCTCTACAAGTTGATTTTAATGGCCTGGAATGGTAGTCTGGAAGGTAGGAAAAACAATTGTAAAATGCAGCGCTCCAGTAGGTATGTCTTGGAGAATGGTTGGTAGTCACAGGTGTCATTTACACTGGGAACGCTGCGGACATGTCCCCACCACTTTTTTGAAATAGTCAATTTTGTTCCCATCACATTTTAAAAGCATAATTTGTTAAAAATGTTCTGAAAAACATCTTGCACCAAGAAATGTTNTCACATTTTAAAAGCATAATTTGTTAAAAATGTTCTGAAAAACATCTTGCACCAAGAAATGTTAACTAACAAATTATAATGTTTTGAGAAAGGTTTATTTGCACAGTAAGAATACGTACAATGTAAATACAGAAGAAACAAATGTGCTTTGTCCAAAAAAAGTAACGTAAGGTTTAAAAAAA
>VXCM01002257.1:0-76150 GCA_014773175.1 Lucifuga dentata
AACTATTTTAATAATCACTTAAAAACACTATACCTTCCAATCCGTTCTACTGCCGCAGTCTCTCCACTGGGGCCGATAAGTGTTTTCAGTGAAACTTAATCACTATGGCAACGAGTCGTGCTGGCGCGAGGCGCTCAAATCCATAAAAAGTGGGAGGAGCAGAGAGAGAAGCCGAAGACGTACGAAGTTAAACGGATGTTTTTCGAGCGTGAAAAATCAGATGTCAGGCGTGAGAGCGTGCGAAGTCAGCTGTTTGCGTGAGTCTCACGCTCAGTGCGTGAGAGTTGGCAGCCCTGTTTTAACTCTTCTACTGCTATTTAACTCGTTTTCTTCTTCTACTGCTCTTCAACTCGTTTCTTCTTCTACTCCTCTTTAACTCATTTCTTCTTCTANTTTTTTTTTAAACTTAAGACTATAACTTGTGATTATTCATTTCCAACAAAAATACTACTTGAGCAAGTACAATCTGAATTTCAATGCCTTCAAAAAAGGCTTGATAAACAGAGGATGACTTCTTTCAGCCCCTCATCATCTGCTGTGTTAACAGAATAACAGGTTTTATCTTCCATTTAGCTAAAGCCTCTGTTACTTCATCATGTGTTTGCTTGGCTAATAACCTCCAGAACCTCACTGGAGTAAAGCAGACCGGGCTGATGCCTCAGTAGCACCTGGTGTTTCGCTTTCATGTGATACATAAAAAAAAATTACTTCGGTTATAATTAAATTCAGCTTTGCAAAACATGCATATTACTTTTGTTTTTTATAAAGAGCCATCTGGTAAGTTTTTAAACTAGAATTTTCCATTTAAAAGTCTGATCTTTTTCCTTCGCCATAATTAGCGTGAGATATAACGTTAGCCACAGGAAGTGGGAGGAAAATGAAAACATTAGCATAACCTCAGGAGCTGAAAAAATAGATGCTGTACAATAGCATTAATTTTTTTTTAGCGTGTTAAACAGTCCACATTAATCGCAAAAATTACCGTGTTAATTTTCCCAGCCCTAATATCTATCTATCATTCTATCTATCTATCTATCTATCTATCTATCTATCTATCTATCTATCTATCTATCTATATATATATACAGGTCTGGGGAGATGGACATCTTTGCAGCCTGTTGCCTCTGTGACCCAGATAGGTGTTGGAAAATAGGAACAATGGAGAAATGAATCAGCAGCAAAACGTTGTTATTGGTTATTAAACTTTACTTCAGGTCTTTCTGTCACATGTTGCAGACAACTTAACCTAAAAAAAGTCATTTACTCTGGCACGACTTAAAAACTCGTGTTAATTTGTAAAAATGATGTTGGTGGGATGAAATGATCTTCCAGCGTTCTGAGAATTACTCCAGCAGCACAGGGATAATGCTAATCGATGCAGTAAATCCTTAGAAAATGTTAATTTGCTTTATAAACAGCTAAAATTATCCCACATGAAACAGTCACTCATTTGTTTTGATAAAATAAGATTTCACTGTCATTACGTGACTTAAACACACATCCAGATGGGTACTTTTACATTTTAAGAACTGTGGCCATAATCCAGCTTCAGTGGTGTTTCATGCATTCCTGTTACATAAAGCAGCCATGAAGAAATCTGTATGTAGTATTTGGTGTAATGCAGAAGCCTTTGATGTTTTCAAAAGGAAGCTGCAAATGTTATTTATAGCCATGGACAAAATTATCCATTTGTTGGGTAGTGCTGTGTTTCCGGAGGACCAGAAATTTATTAAATTGGGATTTTGAATAATATTCTCAGTCACTAATGATACAGGACCAGAAAACTGTTTGCTGATAAAAGCAAGATAACCCCGTGAAAGGTATTTGATCTTGATAAATGGAGAGATATTCATTATTATTCTTTATGATCTTAGATTATTCACCCTTTTGTTGCACTAACTAAAAAAATCTGCAAAAGAAACAAAGCCTTAAATAACAATAAAGCCTAAACGTAAAGTCAACACCGACAGATTTGGTTATGAACTTGTGAGTAGACTGTGGTTACAAGGAGCAAAAATAGTGGAGTTTGGAGTAGAACCATGGCTTCTTTGTGTTAAAAGGAGCCGAGATGCCTCCTGGATGTTTTACTGGGGATTTTTTTCAGGTTCATCCAACTGGGAGAAGACCGTGGGGCAGATCATGCTGGAGGGATTATATGTTCTATCTGGCATGTGAACGCCTTTGGATCCCAAAGGAAACGCTGCAGGACATGGCTACGGAGAAGAACATCTGGGCTACTTTGCTTAGCATGTTGCCTTTCTGACCTGGACCTAGATAAGTGTGTTGGATGGATGGAAGAGGACAATGGGAAGAGAATAATTTGACACCATTTTCATCCAGAAAATAGAAGTTGGCACACTGTTGAAGTGACTCAGTTATCACCAACGTATTGTGTATTGAAATGGCAACCCTCATTTATATCTGGAAATTACTAAAATTAGTATAATGTTTTTTAACTTTATGTTATTTTCATAGGAACGTCTGTTATTCTGAACATGCCCACCGGAGGTCGAGCGTCTGAGCTGATTTATCATTTCCGTTGAGCTCAGTGCTGTGTGAATAATTCTAACTTTGATGATTGATTATCACGTTGATGTAAGAAGTTACTAGAAAACACATTCAAGGGATTACATGAATGAAAACATGAGTATCACACATGCACAGAAATATTCACATGGGACGGCATTTGTCTTATTACCGAGCAGCCCACAGTGTACTTCATGCAACGTATCAGCCAGGGTTTACTGTCTTTATAAATTATTTAAAATAAGATGGATGATGCTCAGATCTGAAGTGAATGATGAAGGTTACCTCATTTATTTTCATGATCCGTCACGCTTGTCGAAGCAACAACTGAGGATGCTGGATCCTGTAATAGCTTGCTAAAATCGGAGTAATCAGTTCTTCTCATTGAGTTATTAATGGAAGCTCTCCTTCATTTCCACCCGCTTCCTCCTCCTCCCTCTGCTGTCCTACATACGCAGAAACCTGGAGCTGCTGCATCCAGGACTCAGATCTCTGAAAGATTTGGACAACCTACGAATGAACTTCGTCATATTTGTGCAACCAGTTTCACCTCTTACATTCATCTAGATGTCAGAACCTACCATTATAGCTCAGTTGAGTTCTTTGGCCCAAACATATGCTGTACAGGGACGAAATACGGGGATGACAAAAGTTCTGGGCTGGAATCGCAGATGCATCCCAAACTCCATTTTTGCAACCAGTCTTGAAGCCCAATCCTACTTTTTTTCCCCCTTATATCTGATTTTTTAAATAGTCTCTTCATCTTCTCTTCTACGTGGCCAATATCTCATACCTGTGTTGAAATGGGGTTTTAGGTTGTTTTTTTCCCCAACATCTTTATTGATTTTCAACAAGAACATCCACATTAAAAGAAAAAAAAAACTAATTTTAAAAATAAATTTAAAAAGGAGATAATATGAAATACATAGCAAGCCTCAACGTTCATACACCCCAACTAAAAAACAAAAGGGGGGGGGGGGGGNCCTAATATATTCAATTTTCATACACATAATGTTACTGACAGTCATTTCCCAAAGGATAAAACCATATTTCAGCTTTCCTGATATTTTGCAAAACCTCATAATCTATCATAGTTATGCAAAATTATGAAGTCACGGTCCTATAAATTTTTACATTAACGCAGGTCTTCTTTTGGGACTATATTCCCCAGTGTAGACATACATTTTTTCTGTGTAGTTCTGCGGTGGATCAGTCAGCAGGACAGATGCCCCGCCTCCAAGTGAATCTGATTGGATAGTCTGCTCTGTGAAGCACACCACAACAGTGTATCTCCGAGAGACACAAAGTTGGAAAATAATGCTAAAACCATGAAGTGTGTTTTGTTTCCAGATGTGAAAATTCTTACAGCCATTATGATTTGGAACAACTGCATTTTCATACTTTTCCCATTAACTTCGAACAGCGCAGGCTATGGCTAAATGCAATCCAACATCATGGCATTACACTGGTGGCCGTAATACAGTTGTTACGAGTTTGCAGCAATCATTTCACCATATTTATATATATATAATTGTCATTGTGTCTGGTAAAGGAATTTTACAGCAGCAATTTTGCAGCTTTCTAGGCAATGAATCAACAGAGGTGGGTAGAGTAGCCAGAAACTATACTCAAGTAAAAGTATTGTTACTTTATGATAAAAGTTACTCAAATATAAGTAAGAGTAGTCACCAAAATAATTACTTGAATGAGAGCAATAAAGTATCTATTAAAAATATTACTTGAGTAGTTTATAGCTTTGATCAAGCTTATTCTGTAGAATAATCAACAAGCTATAAAGTCTCGTCTGAGGAAAAAAAATGCAAAGTAGCCACATGTAGCTTCTAATACAATCCAAAGCATATCATATAAAGAAGCAGTAGACAGTAATAAATCAAATATTTACCACATAACAAATCATGACAATTCTGACCTGGCCCCAAGACAGTTAGCTAGGTTAGCTTCATGAATTTAGTCAAAATAGAACAGGAAAACCTGAGTTAGCATTTGCAGCAGCAGCTAGTTAAGTAGCTAACGTTGCAGCTTTCCTCAAGTTCCATGTTGATTCTTAGAAGCTGAAATGTCACATTTTTAGTGACAAAGATGTAACGCATTATGTAGCTGCTGGTTTTGGTAGACTGAAAAGAAAACAGTGTTTGAATGTGTGGCCAGGGATGTGCCTCTTCTAAACCTCCTGCTGTTGATTCCGCCATGACTGTTCTGCTCTGGGTGAAACCATGGAAACAGAGGGTGGGGGTGTGGCTATTTCATAGCTGAAGCAGACAGTGTAGTGTCTGACAACAAGAGAAAAACTGAACGTGACTGAATTCAAATGGTGAAATCAAAAGTAACACAAAGAGTGCGACCAAATGTAACGGAGTAAAAGTATATTTTTTTCTTCAAAAATATACTCAAGTACGAGTTAAAAGTATCCTGTACTAAAACTACTCAGTACAGTACAATTTTGTGAAAAAATTTACTTAAGTAAATGTAATGGAGTAAATGGAACCGTTCCTACACACCTCTGCAAATCAAAACCATATTCAATCAAAAAGTAAAACAGCTTTAGAGGGTTAACGGTTACATGATTCAAACCTTACATGTAAGGTTTGAATCATGTTTGGGGTTTGAATCCTGGTGAAGGAAGCAGAATTTATCGGCATGATGGCACGTTGTCCCAGCGGCATAACTCAAAGGAAAAATAATAGTGAGTTAGAAGTAAATCATGATCTAAATCCATCCAAATCCTAATCTTGTTTGTGTTTTTTTTTTTTAATCTGTGATTATCATCTGCCTCTAATCAAGTCAAATGAGAAAGATGTGCTGTCGTTTTACCTTGGAGAAATCTTCCTCCTTCTGCGTCTACTCATTACAAGCCGATGACTTGTCTGATGGTGTTTGTGCTCTGATAATGAAACCGTTTCAGCGTAATCACAAAAAAAAAAAAAAAAAAAAAAACGAAAGAGAAATTAGAGCTCGTATCCAGGCTGCATAAATTACGCGCAGGTATCAATCCAAATGACGTGATGGATCTACATGGTGCAAAGGCTAATGGTTCTGCTATGGATTTTATGACACAGAACCCATTTTCATTAACAGAGTAGTAAGTCCTTTAAGAGTCCCATAATGGCACACACATTATGGTTATAATGTCAAAATAGCGACGAACAGGCAGCAAAAAGGCTAATGGTTTTTATCTGTGTGCATCGTGTGGCTAATTACGTGAAAAATTCGACTTCTCTTTGGGACAGAACAAAGAGTCAGTAAGCATGCCTTACTTATAAAGCACATCTTTATTTAATGAAAGTATCTTTTCTCTTTCAGGGTCAAGTAGGAAATAGAATTTACAAATACTTTACATGTCAGTTTTATAATTGGAAATTATGATAAAAAACCACTGGTGACGGAACTAAAAATCATGGCTGTTGCTGCAAAAAAAAAACCAAAAACCAAAAAAACAAAACAAAACAAAACAAAGGAAACATGTTTGCTCTTTATCGGTGGGTGAAGTTTGTAAAAANAAAAAAAAAAAAAAAAAAAGTGGTAGTTTAAGGGTTAAACACACAAAGTACAAAACAGGGATCACAGTGGACTAAACCCAAATACACATTTGATCTCGTGCTTCAGGACAATATTATAAATCTCATGATGAGTTAAATGCATAGAAAAGACGAGATTTCACTCGTTTCAACTCATTCGAATCAAAATAAGAAGATTCAGTGCGATTTCGATGGACTTTCACATGGTTACAGAACAAAGTGAGCCAGTCTATGAATTTTTACATAACAAGACAACGTGTTAAGGGGTGTTTGATAGAATCTGGATAACGTAGCCTTGGTGAAAGTTACACGGCCTTTTAAAGCTGCACAAAAAGTAAGATGAAACATTTAGATATCCTTTTCCCAAAAAAAATCCTGTAATGAAGATTACTTCAGTTTACCAAACAGGCTGGTCTTTTATTACGTTTGAATGCAGACGATACTCTTGATTTTTGTCTATAAAGTGATTAAGGCAAAAAAAAAAAAAAAAAAAATAAATAAAATAATGAACAGTACACTGTAATCAGGGATGAAATTAATAGGATTCCATAGATGAATATACTGTGCATTACTTGTTCCATAATTAGCGCTGCAGTTTTTTTTTTTTGTTTTTTGGTGGATTCTAAGCCAATGGGAGGTTTGCATGTTTGAGTAAATCGACTTACAATCGCATTACCAAAGTCAGGTAACATTTCACTCTGATTAGCGTGTTTACATGATGTTTAAAAAAATAAATCGACTTATTGCCTTAACGGACGCGACAAAGTTTTAACATATATGTAAATATACTGTTACACTATGAGGAAAAGACTGGAAGGGGCAAAATCTGATCTTTAGCATCAAACTCTCACCACCTCCAGACTTTGCCATAAATGTTTGTAGTTTCATCCAGAAGAAGCAAACCACTCCAGGATAATCCACCATTCCGCTGTCTGCCCATATGCTCAGTATGTTCCCAACGCTTTCATTTTCTGCCAAAACACGGCTACATACACCAAAACAAGTAAGAGTGTGTGTTGGCTCGAGCGCCTGCCTGCCTGCTGCTCATCCATCAGCCTTCGTCGTCAAGCTGTGTTTGCTTGCAAGCTTGACGGGGTCGTGTGTGAAATAGAAGCGGTTTATTTAGCGTTTTTTGGCAAAAATAAGTGGACATACAGTATTGGGAATATGGATAAACACAGGAGAAGTGGACTATGATGCACGAGAGCTTTCAAAAGCTTCTGAGGCTGTTTCAGAGGGACTCCACTGACTTTTACAAATCAGATTCAATTTATTGGTCTTCAAAGTTATTCGGCAGGTGAACACAGGTGCGAGAGAGGTGTGCAGTCAGGGAAGAAACTCCTGGGTGAAGACGGCCCACAAACTACCGCAAAACTCCAGGAAAATAGTCTCAGTCGTTTGTGCTGTTACAATTTCATTTGCGCTGCTTTCATTTATTTTTTTATATTAAAGTATGTAATAGGTCATTCTGAGGTCAGTCAGCCCCCCAATCTGCTCCAAAATGATCCAAAATGGTTTTGTTTGTTTGTGCTTCGTTTAGAGACGGTTGAAATGCCAATAAAGAAAAATGAAAACAAGCATTTTGTTTGGTTTAACCCTCTGCTGTTCAAAGTCACATTGAAATATTCTTTGCTGATTTTTAGAGGCTTTCCTTCACTTTCCAGAATATTCTCGAATCAAATAGAAATTGACAACTTTTTACATTTTGTTTTAGCCTTTTTTGCTCATTTTTTTCAAGATTGGAGTTTTTTTTTTTTTTTCAAGTATGAAAAGTTTTCTTGAAAAATATTTGAGTCCAGAAGGTGAATTACAAGGGGTATCATCTGCTACACTTCCCTTTGCCATAAGGGGTGCTAAATGACTCTTGGGTTTGGGTGCTGAATGACCTCAGAATGACCTATAAAATATTCTTTAATAGCTAAAAAAATAATAGCAGCACAAACAACTGAGACTATTTTCCCAGAGTTTTGCATTAGTTTGGCGGCAACTTCACTCATGTCAGGGAAACTGATCTCTATACGGAATTGTGCTCTCTCCAAGACGTGGCCACAGACGCAATCAACGTCTGCCCCAAAGTTTGAGAAAAGGTCAGTCGCATCTCAATCAGGGGATCTTTACTTTTCAAGAGCTTCTCAAGACTGAGAAACTCTCAAGAGCTTCTATATATTATCTGATATAGAAGCATCTTGCCTTGTGCAGCTTTGAGGTAACAGCGCTACAGGTTTTCAACTCCAGTGTACATAGGCAAAGACTTTATAACTGTACAATAAACACTCACAGAAAAAACATGATTAGCATAAACGGCACTTTTGTCGCTCTTAAAAGCCCCAGTACACGTCATATAAAGTAGAACTTTTAGGGCATCTTGCAAAGGTTTGAGACCCAGATCCTTGTGATGTTTTTTTTTGTTTTTGTCTTTTCTGTTTCTGATACGTCCCTCCTGGCTGCAATTAGTCCAAATATCGTAAGGGTAGTTGTGTCATCATTAGGTTTGTAGCCAGAGCTCAACTTTTGTTTTAGTTCAACCATTACTTCATTTGCTGTTGGTGCAATGTGTCCAAACTTTGCATTAAACTTACTTTGATTAAAGCCGAGCTCAGACTACGAATTAGGTCAGATTTTCCTGTTTTTTTTTTTTGTTTTTTTAAAATCTGGGACAAAACCATCGTGCCAAATTGCCGTTCGTGCCACTCACAGCACTCTTCAAGTCAGTTCAGACGTGTCCTGATCCAGTCACCGAGCTGACATTTTAAAGCACGTTTAAACTTTTCTGCACAATACCTGAGATGCTCTTTTGAGCAGATCTACAGCAAGTCCTAAGAACGGCAACGAGCAACACCAAAGTGAGAGGCGGCTAAAGTAACAAAATAACAAAACTGCTCCATAATCAGGCTTCATGCATCCTTTTCTTCTTTTTTTTTTTCCTGGACAAAATAACTCACGCTACTCAAAAGGCAAGCAGCTCCTCCTTATTTTGGCCTGTAATGGTAAAATTCTGGGCTTCTTGCGTGTTTTAACGTCTGAGGGCAGTTCTTATTTTCACTTCTTACGCGAGGCTTCATGAATACAGATCTCAGACGTGGGTCATCATAGGCGAAGGATCTTGTAATTTGTGCACTTTGTCTGCAAACCACAATGTCGTCAAGACAAATTTTGGGATTTTGGGAAAGACTGTTGTGTAATTTGAGTGATTCTGCGATTTGGGGATTTCTGACGTCACACAGGCTGACCTCGGCTCTTTAGAGAATGAATGTACCATTTCCTTCTTTGCCTTCTATTTATTTATTATATAAACTATAGCCACCGCCAAGCAGTTTCTTTCTCTGTTTTAACAGACAGTAACAGACGACTTATGACTATTCTGCGCCCCATAGTGGCATGGAAAGAGCTTCAGTTTCTTCGGCCAAAAGCATGCACGTGCTCACGTCTGTTTTTTCCGTTTCGTCTGAAGTCTTTAGAAATATACTGGGGCCTTCATTTGGGTTTGATTCAAGGCGACAAATGTGCAGCAAATGTCCACAAAAGACTGAGAAGCTACCATTATGTCATCAAATGTACAAACACGAGGAAGACACGACACGAGAAAACACATTCAACCGTCTAGATCTGCTGGTTGCTTTTCTGAGCCTAAAAAATTGTGAATGAGGCCTAAAGAAATCAAGAGTATAATATTTAGCTGCAGGCCTTGGCAAACTCTTTGGCACGTACGACCAGCAATTTCAAGATTCATAATTTTAATTTCTTTTTTTTTTTTCCAAAATATAAAAATTGAAATAGAAAAAGGTAAAACAAAAAAAGTATCAAATTTTATGTCTCCTATCTCACAATAAAATGTTAACATCAAAGTGTTTTATGCCAAAAAGGCCAATATTTCAATCCTACAAAACAGGCTTTATTTACACAGCGACATGTCATAGGAGACTCATTTCTGTACAGCACATTCATGTTTATGACAGACACATTCACGCCTCATACATCCTAAACACACACACAGATTCCAAAGCAGAGAAAAATAGGATATTTACTCTAGGTACCAGTTGTAAGGGTGCAGCTTTCTTCATTTTGTTTTGTTTTCATTTTCCACATCACATAAAGTCATTAAGCTCTGCCTCCAAGGCGGCAGCCATCTCGTCTGCTTCTGAGCTGCTTCCTCCTTCTTCCTCGTTGGAGTCCTTGGAAGACTCGTCAGCAGAGTCTTCCACCTCCACTTTATCCCCTCCGTCATCCTCATCCTCCACCTCCTTGGCTTCATCGTGCTTTCGTTTGTGGCCCCTACAGAAATGAGAACGGAGGATTTAGAAAAGGGAACTATAAAGCTTTCATCTCAGGGTCTCTGCTTTACTGCTGCTGCCTGAAACAGGATTTACATCACAGATTTTCACTGATAATTGGGTAAAGCTCTTATCTGCATGCTCTGGACTTAAATTCAAGAGTTTTTAATAACTTAAAGGGACAAAAATAATACAGCTTGTGTCAAAAGATACCGAAGGCACTTGAAGCTTTTTACAATCTTTGCTTCAGCCCTCAAAGAGAATAAAAGAAAGCCAGACTCCTTTGAGGTTCAAACAAGAACTGCAGCCAGAAAAGACAAACTGTTATTTACTGAGCATTACTGAGCGTATTACACATACAAATAAATCTGTGGAAACTGTCTTTGTTCCGAGACGCGAAGGAAAAGTCAAAATAAACACTGAATGAAGCAGGAGACACACAAACGTATGTTCATATGATCCATCTGTAAGGCCCCTTTCTACTAATATCAGAAATGAGAAAAATAAAATAAAATATATAAATGAGACAAAATAAGACCCATGTCTCTTTAATATGCTTTTAGATTGAGAAACATTTTAGGACCTTTTAAGGAGCTGCTGGCAGTGTTTCTTGAAATTGATGAGAGGCAAAATTAAGTTTGCAATGCTGTTTTTTGTGAGATTGATGGAATTTCTTTTCTTCAACCCTCGACATCTATGACCAAAACCACTAACTACATGACAGGCCAGAAGTTTGAGGCCATACCTAGCTTTAAAAAAAACCCCATCAATACACGGTTTGTTTTACCATTTATTGCACAGGAAATGACAAAAGTATATAAAATAAATTGAAGTATTAGTCACATCAAATCACTTTGAAGTCATTTCAGGCTCAGACTTTGGTTTCGTCAAAGTACCCCCCTCTGGCCAAGTCAGAATTCTAAAACCTTTTGCTTATCTTTTGAATGAATGTAATTTTGGCATAATTTTGATGAATGTTTTGTATCGTTGTCCTGTTGAAGAATGAAATTTTGACCAATAATTGATAAACTGGATGGAANCATTTTGATGAATGTTTTGGATCGTTTCTTGTTGAATGAAATTCTGACCAATAATTGGTAAACCAGATGGAATCGCGTGTCTTTGAAGGATGGAATGGTAATTCTCTTTCTTCATAGTTCCTTTAACTTGGACCAAATCTCCCCCCCACAGCATGACTGACCCCCCCCATGTTTTACATGCAGAGCAGCAGCATGAACAGACTGTGTAGCACGTTAATCCTAAATGATGTGGGAGAAGGCAGACAGCAGGAATAGAATGTTAAAACACATCAGCAGGGAGTTGGAACACAACAGGAATGCTGCACTAATACAGACTGATGCTTTCATTACTGATCATTTCTGTAGCCAGAGTGGCTACACAATGTGAGAAATGTTGACTAATTCTTCTTGAAAACTAATTAGTTACATTTATTTTATGTATTTTTGTCATTTCCTGTGCAATAAATGGTAAAACAGTGTATTGATGACTTTTTAAAAAAATCTGGGGGTCCCTCAAACTTCTGGCCTGTAGTGTATATATGGAATGATTTATAGTAACAACATCTGAGTTTAGAGAGCTAACTTATACAGGCTATTATATAAGCAAATAAATGAAGCAATGCATTAATAATAACTTGGTTGATCGCTCAAATATGTAGGAATAATTTGTCGTACTGCCTTTACAGCACAGCATGACTATTTAAGAATAAAAGCAGGGAATTAATAAGGGCTGGTTTCCATTGTGCAATCTAAAACTCCAGCTGAAAGCATTCACAAAGGACTCAGCTGCTAGGAGATGTAAAGCTTTCCAACATAAAGAACAAAGCCATGCAGCGATGATGACGGACAACTGATCAAAACGAGAAACAGAGATGGAGAACAAAGGCAAGGGTGAGTTAAAGGATGGGTAAAAGGAGAAAGAGAACGAGAGAAGACAAAGATGATTTAGTGGAACTTCAGTGGAACAGCTGACAGGACTGGAAAAAAAAAATTCAAGAACTCAAACGAATTTTGGTGGAAATGGAGCCAGGATGCATCAAAGATTTGATCGTCTAAACTGGAATGGAGATGGTGAACGCATCTGGTTAAAGTGAAAATGATGAGTCTCCATGTACCAAATAAAAAGGGCATCCATACCCAGATCCATGCAAAGCGAACCCCCGCCAAGGCCGACCAAGCCAAGACAAAACCTGTCTTGTTCTAATAATATACTGGCTATTTTTCGTTATCTATCTCTATAACTATTAAAAATGCTTCAAAACGGTTTTTATGCTACTGAGAGTAAGCATAATTTTAGCTACACATTAGTGGCTGTTGTTTATATGCTTGATTTTGTTTTTCATTGAGATTAGTGGCTTTTTTTTTTTTTTTTTTTTAAGAAATTCCTGGACCCACCTATGAATTCGGATCCAAACTGAAAATTTGGGGCATGCCCCACCATTCCACCTAGTTTCATTAAAATCAGTTTATAACTTTTGAGTAACCGCTAAAAATAGAAGTCAATGCAAAATGAAACAGGAAGCTAAAGCGGCGTATTAGGGCCATATAAAGAAAAAAAAAAAAATGAGGGGGCATTATTCTGAGTTTTTAAATGCGTAAATTTGTGAATTTAAAAACTTGAAATAAAGCCTGTATGCTGCTCAATGCCATACATTTCAAAAGTCCGTGTGTTTATGATAATTCGATGATGCTTATCCGTATGATAATTAGATGATTTTGCACCAAAAGCACAATTTTCTTTATTGCTAAATCCAGTGGGAAAGTGTAATTTAATAAAGTCACATACTGCAGACATAGTTACAACGTAATTTGCCAGTTTTAAAAGTCAGTATGTTATGATAATGCATGATGTTCTGCTAAAAGCACAAGTATTTCCTCACTGTAAGATCCGATGGAAAAGTATAATTTAATCAGGTAACGCGTAGGCATAGTCACAACGTGAGACTGTTAATTCCTATTCCCTATTTCTCCTTATTTTTATGAGTTTTAAAAACTCCAGATTTAATAAGGTATAATTTAATAAGGTCATTACTACAGACATATAGTCACAACATAAGGCGGTGATTCCCCTTATTATTTTTTTGAGTTTAAAAAGTGGCAAATTTGCTAGTTTAAAACTCACAAATTTGCATGTTTTTAAACTAGCAAATTTGCACGTTTAAAAACTCGAAATAATGCCCCCTCGTTTTTTTTTTCTTCTTCTTCATATGGCCCTAATATGCTGTCGTAGGAAGCTTGGATCATGAAATGTTGCAAGTTTTTCTTTCACAATATTTCTGCTATAGACACATTTTAATGCAATGTATGACCGATAAAACTCACAGACAACTCATAATCTGAGATTCTTGGCTGTTCCATTGCTAGAAAGGAGAAAATGGATGTAAAATGAATCCAAACTGAGAGGGGAAAAACACTGGGTAAGCAGCCATTGCTAAGTGGCTAAAGGACTCGCTAACATGGCTGTAAACATGCCACTCCACCTTCCAATCTGCTCTGAATTCTCCATGACATCCTCTGCATGAGCGCTTATTAGCATGATGCTAATGAGGTGTGCAGGGGTTTTGCATGGTTACGGTGGAGGTCTGGTGCAGAGGACCTCACTCATTAGACCGCATCGCTGTCTGACGGCCTCGCTTTACCTCCCACAGCACCGAGGCTTCCACTCGCGTGTTCGTTAAAGGTCAGACATGAGTGACATGACAGCTAGAGTGGATCCCTGCAGAACACCTAATGCGAGTGTGTGTGGAACGAGTGTGTGTTTGTGGTCAAACAGCACAGCTTTGATTCTCCGGGATAACAGGTGGTTTAATTTTCAAAGCTGTAAAAACCAGATGTTCAGCGGTCAGAGGGTAATGACGAGGCTGAGCAGTAATGAGTCGGACGTGACTGATGAGCGAAGTCTATTTATTTGGCGAAAGAAAATGAGACGAGCGGCGATTCTAGACAAACCGCCATCATTGATACTGTTTCAGCTACCTGGGCTGTTTGGTGACACTGTATGAGTCACTGCATTTGTGTGTGTGTGTGAGTGAGAAAGAGTGAAAACGTCTTGGCGTGTGTTTGAGCGTGTTCATCANATTTGTGTGTGTGTGTGAGTGAGAAAGAGTGAAAACGTCTTGGCGTGTGTTTGAGCGTGTTCATCACCATCCCTCTCACATTTCCAAATATTAACATTCGAGACAGCGGGGGCTGGGTGGGTCGGGGGGCCGAGTGCCTCCATTGCTTTCAGCTTAGCATCATTACGTCCAATCTAAATCCTCTCCTATTAAACCAACAACACACACACTCACACACACACTCCCACAGAGTTCACTCGTGTCAACTCTAAAACAGGCTTCAGTAATAATCCAGTTACATTAGATTAAATTTCACCTGTCCTGACAAAGGGAGCCTCCTGCAGGAAACATTTTAATTATGTTTCTGGCATTTTGAACAACACACTGGAGATAGACGATTCGTTCAAACATCTGGTTAACTCAGGAACTTTGCACTGTACGTACATATTTGTTGGTAAGAGTAGGTGGTTTGGTCTCTGATTTTTTTTTTGCTGCCGGATCAACTTGCAAAGGTAGGAAATATCAGGATTAATTTGTGAAACAGTTCCTGATTTAACCTTTCCCTAAGCGAAATATAATAGCGTCATGCAACCGTGTTCCCTCATGCAAAAATGCCTGTTACAGCCGCCGCCGTTTGAATAGGTTTTGTTATAGCTTTGCTGGTAGCTCTCTCTCTGCTGTATGTATTTTGGATGCAAATTGAACTGTGCTGTGCCGTCTGGGGATTGGCTGTTCCCGAGGGGGAGGAGCCAAGTCAGCGGATCCGTGCCTGGGATTGGTCTGTCGTCTCCCTGCTTCATTTCACCGCCGCTCCCGTGCTCGATATGTTGCAGCCACCTGATTGGACGAGGCTGCTACATCTCCACCAATGGGGACGCTCCAATCAACAGCCTGGAGCTCTTTAAAAACTCTGGGACCTGTCAGGGGCGGCTGTGAGTTGTGATCAGTCCACCTCGCTGATCCTTACATATTGTATCTTCTGCTAATAGATACTGTGTTTGGTATAGGACAGGGTGCTCAAATACAAATCTTAAAGGTCCACCAAGAAAATTTTCAATAAGACAAAGGTCTGTTATTAAAATCAGTTAAGCCAGGGGTTGGACTGGGATCCTAATTTTTAACCGACAATTTAAAGTGTCCAGCGGGGGAACAAAAATGGACAAAACTAGCTGTGCTGTCAACTCTCAGTCGGACATTCGGTTTCACCTTGCAGCAGAGAAAGTGGAGAATTTTGACTCGTGTTGCAGCAATGTCTCACAGGTAATACAATTAATACATATGAAAAGTATAATTTGCTCAGAGTCTGGAGACAGTTGTGGTTTGGTCCGGATCCAGAGCAGAGTCTGGATTTTGAGGATGACTGATTTAGGATCTACATTTAGATTTTGTAATTGGGATAGTGTTACCTGCCTGTGAAATATCCCATTTGGTGTTTTTGTTCATTGCTGTGCTTGCGTAGCCAGCAGATTTAGGCTTCTTTTTCTTCTCTTTTTTAAACTTACTTATCAGGTTTTCACCACCAGGAAGGTCTCCTTTATTTGTTTACTATAACTGTTCTTGCACCACTCAGCCATCCTCTTCTGTGGTTTGCCTATTTCATTTGGGTTTTGGGAATGACTACAAGCAGCTTTATATTTTGCAACTGTTGGAAACATTTATTTTATTTTTAAAACAATAAATTACTTTTCAATCTGCCAAAACATCGGTGTTTATGTTGCTTCCCTCTTCCCTAGACACCAGGTTCTAGATATCTTTTATCGTTTTCCTTGAGAAAGGTGTTACTGGAGTGTTTCCTCATTTGCATGTCAAGTAAGAGATTCATAAAACACACTGCCACGCAAAAAAAAAAATTAAAACCTTTCAGTTTTGTGCACCAATCCTCCTGGTAGTGTTTTCAGCTTTCTGTTCCTCCACAAATATTGTAGATTTCCTTCACTCTCAAATATTGATATTGTGTCAGTCTGGTTCTGTTAGTTTGTCATTTTGAACATGACGTTGTACAAAATCCAGTACAGCTTTGAGGATTTACCATAATGAGAATGTAGTTTCCGCACAATGAGTTTCTGATGTCAAGCCAGTCTTATCAAAATTATTACTGTACAATAAACACATCGTACTCTTTGATCTGATGAACACTGAATTTAAACTAAAACACTATTATGAAAAATGTATGGAGTTTCTTTTTCCACATGCTGGGACTTAGCTAAACCCAGAATCAAAATCCCAACATGTACTGCAACATATGAAGTCCAGAGTAATAACCTCACCTTTCCGTGGACCTGAGGGGTTTGCCCTTTAAAGCCCTCTGTAGTGTTTATTACATGCCACATCCAGATCCCTCTAAAAGAAGAAGAGCTCTGCTGTTTTAAATGGCTCCCCTGGATCAGTCGGGAGCTGAGCTGAGCACCAAAGAGATTTGAGGCTTTGGAGTGGAATGTTTCTTGTGCGCTTTCAAATTCCACATCACGGCAACGGAAAAATAAGGTTAAAAAAAAAAAAAAAGACTTAATTTAAGATCCAATTTACACTATTTCACTAACTAGACATTCGCATTATTAAAGAGCTCTTTTTTTCTGGATAGGAAAGAGTTACGCTGACTTAAATAAAGAGGTTGGAGATAAAACCAAGCAGAAAGAGGTGAATGCCAAAACAAGAGAAAGGTATGGGTTCCACAGGTAGGATCTCTCTCTAATTGAGCATTTCACCATTATTCCCTTTCATACATTTCACATTGAGAGTGCTAATAACACCTTACAAAACATTTCCTTCACTTAAATTTCCTCATTACCGGATTTCATATGGGCAGTAAAGTGGCACTAGTGGCCTTATGGTAATGTGACATCAAGCCACAGCCATTTCCTCACAGAAGAAAATGGCTGAGAGGGACATTTATACTGTGCCATCACAATTCCAGGAGAGAGCTGTTAGTAATGCATTTTGAAGTGTCTTATTGGGATTTAGTTTTCAGTGAGAGGAGTTATTAGTGCAGAAATTTGAGCATGTAGTTGCCAAATGCTGACAGATGAATGAATCCTAGAGTTTGGCTGTAAGCCCTCAGAGAGAACTTCAAATCAAGCCGCGGTCGATGGCAAGTTGAGAAGCAGGCATAACTCCAAATGCATTTGTTCATAGAATTATCAGGAGATAACATCAAAATGCAACAGATGGATTTTGATGAAATTTTGTAGATATGTAGAACTTTGGTCAAGGAAGAGTTCATTAGATTTTGAGCCAGCTCTGCATTGGGATACATGGTTTGCTTATCACTTTAACATTACATGATAAGGCACTCAACATAAGACACCAATCTGAATGAAAAAAATCAGGCATGTGTATCCTATGATGGACTATCAGGTGACATTTAGCCCAAATCTAGAATCTACTGATGCTTGGACAGAGGTCACATATAAGGCACCGCTGTAAATTAACACTCTTCTGCCGATGGATCAGCTGTACATGTATAATTTGGTTGGTTGTTATTGATTTATAATGTGCACAAAAGTGAAATCTGATGATGGATGGATAAAATATCAAGAACAAAAGGAATGAAAGTGAAAAATTTGCAGTGTAATTCCCTATCGAGGGTAGAAACTACCATTTAGCAACATCTGTATTTTTGTACTTTGATACTTTGGTTCTATCCTCACTATAACCTTTGTAAAATTGATTTTCTTTGTTGTCTTTTCAAACCCATTTGATACAGCGATTGTTAAGGAGCTGTAGAACAGGTTGAGACGTATTTTTTCATGGAATCATTGTTACAATGGTGTTACTCACTTTGAAACTGATAAAAAAAAAGCTTAATTCACTTTAGCATGGTAAAAATTCCAATTAATATATGATCCCAAATTTACTGGCTATTCGTAGAGATCAAGATCATCCATGTAGATCTAGAAGTAGACGGTGTTTAAAATACACCTGTATGATGAATATGCATGATAAATATTTTTATACATCAGACTAATGAGAGTGAATGTCTGGATTTATATTAGCAAAAAACAGGAAAGTCAAAGGTCTGTAGGCCTTGATGGACGTAGGTATGAGCTCTCTGACTCCCTCTAGTTAATAATGCAATGATTAAAATTTCTGCCCAATTTGTAAAAAAACAAAAAACAGGCCAAAACAACATTTCTGAAATTTCTGGCAGATGTTTTTGGAAATAAGATCCAAAAATGGAGCCAAACTCAAAATCCCTTTCTGTTCCTCACAAAAATGGGCAACAGCGCTTTAATGTGAGCTTACCTGCAGCTGCAGAAATGTCCATTATGAAGGTGGGGGAAAAAAAAGTGTCTACGTTATTACACACAGATGATAAGGTCATTGCTCTCAAATTTTATTATCTCTGTGTACTGTGGGAGTATGATTGCATTAGAGGTGTCAAGAGGACATGCTACAAAGCGCCTGGTGGTGTACAAACAGCCTGCAGCTACACCAGCCTCAGCGCAACATCATTAGCAATACATAAGTGATATAAAATGACTAATATCACTCAGGAAAACTGCATCTGACCAGCATCAAGCCCCATTTATATGAAACGGCGTGCTTCAGTCACACAGTCCAGACAGCGCTAACGCCGCCCTGGGGAGTGCTCAGAAATGCTAAGTTCAAAAAGACTTTAAAGAATTGGCTGGGCTACAGTTTAATCTTGTAATGCGGTGCACACAGCATGGCAGAATAATTACTCCCACTGGCAACGAGCTGCAACTTTAGTCCAAGTCTCCAAACTTTACCCATAGCATCACAGTCTATAGGATTGGAGATTTCAAATGCTTTTAATGGTTTCATGGGGTCAGCGTACATCAAGAGACGGATGAAGGAATAGGAGGGGCTGAGGAACAGGGTTAAAAAATGGAAATGGAGGAAGTAAGTGTGAAAAAGGAAGAGATGGAGGACGGGAGACAAGAGAGGGAGGCAATGACGTGAATAATGAACTGAACCGCCTGTGTCGGTGGTCTGATATAAGTGCCAGGGGAGACACTCACCAATGTACAGGAACAGCGGATCAGTTTCTCAAATGCAAGCTTCCACCATTTTTAAACGTTTAGCTTTATTGTTGTTTATTTTTTGCACAGCAAAAAAAGCTCGTTACATTTACCATAACCTGGAATTACTTGTAATGCAAACAAGTGGTGACAAAAAATTTAAAAATTCAAAAAAGAGTACACAAAAATCAACAATCGTTATAATTGAAATGGTCCCTATAGACACGGTAGTAAGTGGTACGACAAGAGATGCTAGTCTGGGAAGCTGCCCAGCATGAGAGACTCGGCGATGTCTTTGTTGTAGATAAGCATCGTCTTTCACGATGAGGCCTTTGCCACCAGAAGGTACATTCTGTGTTTGGACTGCAGTAATATGTAGTAATTTCTACGTGCTCACAGTACAAGAAGCCTGGTATGAATGTGAGAAAGGAACTTATTGAAGGTAGTTTGTAATACCTGTAGTAATACCTGTAGTAAAATCTAACTGAAGTATCCAGTCCAAGGTTCCTTGTTTTAAATGGCCTTTGCCCCTTTAAAATAAATAAAAAGGTCAGAGGACTGCACTCATGGCTTTTTAGCCAACATTTATCTGAAGCATATTACTCATGTCATTGATGAATGATGTAAGTTTTTGCTCTTTTATGTCAAATTTCTACAAAGATAAGGAACTTATCAAAGATATTTTGGCAAAACGTTATCTGTGCATTAAGTTTTAACACCATATGGCAATGATGTACAAAAATTTTAAAACTTAGGTATAAAATCCAGGTATAAAATTTCGGTCTGAAACTGCTGATCGGCTGCAGTGCCGAAGACCCAAAGTCCAATCCCATGAGAACACGTTCAAATTAAGAAATGATAACAAATCAGTAGCAAAGATCAAATTAGTATCCATCCAGACGTTTTAATGATTTTCAATCCATATTAGTCAATTTAAGCATTAGCCTCTACTAATGAGCCGCTGTAGATCTTTACTGCTGGTGAGTTATTGTTTTGAAGAAATGGCCTAACAAGGGCAGAGAGGACGCTGCTCAGCAATGCTGGTCATCTCTGTCCGCTATGAAATCAATGTAAAGTGTCAAACTGCTTCCTTTCCCCAAAATCTCTTATCTTATTCAAAGCAGATATGGCAAATGCAGATGATTTGATGTATACAGTCCTTTCCCCGGTACGTTGAACCGCTCTGTGTGCACAGAGCTGATAAGCGAAGCAGCTAAAGAGGTTTTTATACCAGCACCATCTTTGCATACCCTTCATTACATTATCTTACTCTGAAGACTCACAAAGAGAGGAGCATAAAAGAAATGGCACTGATGTGGGGATGTGGAGGGTTTTATGTGTCAGCTTTGCTTCAGAAACAGTCAGTCTTTCAGTAGTAAGAAAATGAGAAACAGAGCTGCATGGCTGTGAAGCAAAAAGAACCCACATAATAGTATGGTTCTCTTCAGACCGATGCTTTTAAGGCCCACATGTGAAAATTGGTGTTGGCAAAGTTTTTAAGTAAGACAAGCAAGAGGTGACATTCTTGCAGCCATGAGTGGGAAAAAACTGGGGCCCTGGTGGACAACTTTCACCAGGTTATTTTCACAGAGATGAAAATTAAACTTGCCTGTAGTAACATCCCTGAAGGGACTTTAAGCATTAATGGCTACGGCGAGAGGAAACATCTGTGCTCTTGCAAATACATAAACTTCACTAGCTTGGAGATCTGAGGAAAACACAAAGGGGTAATTCATAAAAAAATCATGATAACTACACAGCGTCACACTAAATAAGCGCTGTGATAATTTAAGCTCATTCATAAAGCTTCTCTTACGTTAATTAGCGTTGTCCCATCGTTGTAAGGGGTGTCTCAGGTAAAAGCCAATGAAGATTGGCATATTACTGTAATGCTCTGTTCACTTGCCTCAGCAAATCTTCTGTTCTCAGCTCCAACTGGTTCAGAATTCTGCAGCAAGGCTTGTAACAGAAACAAAATGTAGCTCGCATATTACCCCAGTTCTAGCTTCCCGTCTCTTTTAGGATTGAATTTAAACTTTTATTTTTGATATATAAGGTTTTACATGGTCAGGGTCCTCTATATCTAAAATAGTTATGCCCTTTGACCTCTGGGAGGACCCATAGGTCTGCAAATCAGAATTTACTGCCTGTCTCAAGATCTAGGCTGAAAATAAAAGGTAACTGACAAAAGGCTTTTGGTGTTATTGCTCTTCGACTTTGGAAGAAACTCCCTCCGAGTCTCAGAGAAGCCGACTCAGTACATATTTTTAAAAAGCTTCTCAAACCCATTTATTTTCTCTGGTTTATGTGATCTGTATCTACCTTTTGTCTGAAACTCGTCCTTAATGGGCTTATATTCATCCTTTACTCACTGTAGTTTGATTCAATTTTTTGATTATTTTTTTATTTATTTAAATTTACTATTATTTTTATCCATGTTTTTAATTTTTTATATATCTTTTATATATGGCACTGTACTGCACTTCGTAACCTTTGTTTTTAAAAGTGCTACATAAATAAAATTTGTTGTTGTATTAATGAGCTGCTTCATGTTTAAGAACCACAATTTATGCTGCTTCCTCTGCTGTCAAAGCAAAATGGACATGACAAATCCACAAAGAAAACCTAAATTCTCTGCTTTAGAGCTCCACATTTTAAGAGAGAATGATGTAACAGCCATAGAGGCACTACCGGAAGTCCTGGTGCATGGGGGGTTTGGGATGTGTGTATGTGTGTGTGTGTTGTGAGCAAGAGACGAGCGCAGTGGATGAGGCTTGAAGAAGAGGCGCAGCGCCACTAGAATGTGAGTGAGATCAGATCAAAGTCGCCATTTAAATAAACTGACTCATCAGCTGAATGAGCTAATCTATTCAATTTATTGATCATTAACACGTCAGGCAAATGGAGTTTAAAATAGCACTTAGATTTCATACCGATGAAATTTACCGCCAGACTGAAACAGGTTTTAATTTTTATGTGACAGTGTGTTTTATTAATTGTTTATCTGACACGTAAATGAAGAAATACTGTAGAAAGGCAAATACATACAGGCCTGTTTTTTTCTTCTTTTTTTTTTTTGGATGGTTTATATTATTCACGGTGTGTTACCGATGCCTGTATAAGAAAAACTAATAAAAAATATTTTTAAAAAAAGAAAAAGAAAAAAAGAAAGACAAATACTAAAAGAGGCCTGTAAGAGGCGTTAATGAATGCAGCATGCTAATTACCTTATTGACACAATAAATCTGGAGCTGTGTTTTATGAATTGCCTCATTTAGGTAAGTAAATTTTCTTTTCTTTCTTTCTTTCTTCCTTTTTTTTTTTTTACTGTGTTTTGAAATAAATCTAGTTTTAGAATAGAGTACATTTTCAACGATTTTAGCACAATGACTTGATTTTCTCATTTTACTGAAGCTTCTTCTGAAATTAATTCGTCATTTTAAATTCATTGCTGGCCTTTAATGATGTAATAAATTCCATCATTAATCATAGTGGTTGGTAATTGGTTTGTAAGAGTTGTTACTTAGTGATTTGATTTCTGTGGCGATGGAATAAACACGTTTATGTCAGGTGACCGTGTTGATTTAAAGTCTGTAGTCTAAGAAAGGTGACGCAGTGTGTTGACTGTGTAAATAGGTGTCATTTCTGTCTCCCCAGTCTATCATGAATGCATCAAAGCACACATCTCTGGCTCAGCCCGAGGCAGTAAAATCAGATTAAAGCCCCCCCCAGGTCTCCTTTCAAATGAGTTACAGTGCATCTTTTCTCTGTCTGTTTACTGGCAGGGCTTTGACAAGGGTGTAGGGTTTTCTTCACAGGAGGTTGAGAAGGATTCATGATTCAAGAGCTCTGCAGCTGCTTCAGCAGTAAGGACAAAAGAAAATCTGCCTCCTTATCTGTTACAGGGTGGTATTAGTAGTGAGTACTCCATAAAAGAGAAGCCACAGGTTTGACCCTCATAGCAGAGAGTGCATCAGTCAACATGCACATAATGTTCAGCTGTCCTTGAACTAGTCGCTGGACCTCCTCCCAGTTTAACCATTTCAATCCGTGCTGCACAGGACGGCTAAATGAGGCGGTTCTGTTTGGACTGCTTCCAGAGCTGCTAACTTCCTTTTATGAGCAGTGTCCCTACATGTAAAATATTTCAGATTAGCCTTTGCTTTGGACTTTTATGGCCATATTCACACCTTGCATTAGAATGTGATCTGTATCTGACATGTTTTTTTTTTTTTTTTTTNTTTTTTTTTTTTTTTTTGTATTTTAATGAAAGGAAAATATGAGAATCTGTTGCAATCAGATGCAGACCGATTTATCGGACTGCAAAAGGATGTAGTCTGGCTTGCATCGCGATGACTTCTCAGTCACAACTGTAAATGCAATCCGCACCACCTCGTCTTCCTGCTGATGCTTTTTAATAAAGTTATTTTGAATCAGACATCAGATGTATCCAGTATCCAGATACAGAGAATGCATTTTAACACAGGTTATAAGTAGGATCTTAAAGCCTTTTTACACTGAACACGATTCTAAGCACGAATAAATCGCATGGCAGTTAAAAACTATCAGTTAATGAGAATATACACATACAAGGCAAAATTTCACGTCACGAAAATGCGGCAATTGTTTTATTTGCCCCAAGGTTGATTTTTTCCTTCTTTCGCCTGATCAGCCAAGCAAAACCGTCATCACACGTCACGTTTTACGTTGACTCGGCATGCAACTCAGTACAGTCTTATTATAGACAGCCTGTGCTTAAAGGCCTGGTTCATCCACAGCACAGTCCGTGCGCCCGCCTGGCGTGTGCGCCTTTATGCATGGACTGTATAATAAAACTGCGCTCAGATATTAATGTACCTGAGACACCACCGCCATGCACTGTTCTGGATCAGTTGGCTCCCTGAAATTTGTCCTCTGCCTCCTCAGATGTGGAGCTGCATCTCCAGGACGTGTTCAAACTNTCCCTGAAATTTGTCCTCTGCCTCCTCAGATGTGGAGCTGCATCTCCAGGACGTGTTCAAACTGACCCATCAACATCCTGAAATCTAGTCTGAAGCATCATGGTAAAGTTTCAGCTCCTGTATCAGACAGTGAAACTTCCCGTGTTCTTTCCTTCCCTCCAGAATTGTCTTCTCTTCTGTTGTGTCAAAAGGATCAGCACCAAATCATCACTGGATAATGCTGAATCCATCTTGATGTCCTGTCACGCTGGCAAACTTTCTTGACAAGCAGTCATAAATTTGCGTTGCGACAGGTGTAAATAGTTTTGACGTGACAGTTCGCATTGAAAATATTCACATATTCATGCCGCTTATTCGCGTCACGCCTGGTGTATAATGGCCTTTAGTCTTCATGTGCCCCTGCAGTCTCCTTTAAATCTCAAATGTCGCAAATATTAAAACCTATCAAGCAAGCAGACGACAGGTGAGATGTGCAGAACAGGTTGAGTGGTTTTAAATCTCTAATAGCAGAGAGAGAAACTGAACAGCTTCATGCAAAGCTCAAACAGCTGTGTGAGCAGTTTTTGCACAAGTGCTCTCAATCACAGTGGAACGCCTAAACCAGGCAGCGTTAATGTCACACTCGACCGAATAATCAATGCATGCCAGCAAATACTGCACAGTTCACAGTTCATACGTTCGTGCTTTTTTTTCTTTGTGGAATGAATCTGTGTTGACACTGTATGTTGAGTTCAGTCACTTGGAAACGGGCATATATCACGTTATTCATACATGTGACAGGAGTCCAATCATGTAAAACTGGGCAATGAGTTTGCGAGGAGAAAGACAACATGCCAAGAAAATTACGACGGCATTGTGGCTTAAACATAATGAACCTGCTCAGATGTGGCAGTTCAGAAGAGAGATTTCTGTTCCTAACCAGAGTATAGGAAGAAAGTGAGTTTAGAATCTGGATGCATTGTATAATAACTTCATCATCTCCCTTCAGGCACCCATACAAAATTATAGCAATATCATGCTATGGGGCAATAAAAATATACTTTCTCTCTTTCCTGTGTTCTTTGTGCTCGTACAGTGGGGAGATCTGAGCCTGCTGAAATGTTGATTTAAACTTCACTCGCTAGCTATGGCAGGTTATTGCTGAGGTATTTCACAACACACTGATGCGATGTCTGATTGTACATAAAACGTATATAAATATATTTTGAAGGTTAACAGTAAGTTTTTAAAATAAAACTGCAGGCAGGATGTGAGCTCTGACACGTCATTCTGCCTTCAGATAATGATAGACGCCAACTTCCTAACACA
Organism: Lucifuga dentata; assembly: GCA_014773175.1. Lineage (NCBI taxonomy): Eukaryota > Metazoa > Chordata > Actinopteri > Ophidiiformes > Bythitidae > Lucifuga > Lucifuga dentata. The sequence continues at coordinate 25,660 of VXCM01002257.1, forward strand.
AAAAGACAACAGCACAGCTCTGCAGGACTGGAACCTGTCAGAAATGAAGAAATAATACACCCCCCTAACTTCTATCCTCCTGCCTCATCAGTCCATCCCGTGGGTGTAGAGCGCCGAACACTGCGCTCAAAGCTCTTCCTCCTTGCTGAATAATTGCCCCGATGTGTTGGGGTAGCTCCTAATAAGGAACTCTTCTCCTAACACCTCCATCATTGGAAGCATTTCTGCAGGGGAACTTCACAGCTATCCCTTTCTCAACATACAGGATATTTCTAACCAGAGACTAGAAAATGGGTATGAATTTTAGATTTGAGTTTTTAACATTCAGAATGAGCACATGTTTATTTAATGAGATTAGTCTATTGGGTCTTTGCTTCTGCTCAGGGGTATGTTTTAAGACAGCAGTTTGGCTCTACAGGGAAGTCTGGTTTCAAATTACAAGACTTCAGAAAACCCCAATGCACAGAATAGCAAAGAGCAAATTATGCTAAATACTTCCTGTAATTTTATGCTTTGACTATATAACTGCACAGACAAATTGCACAAATTACAAGATCTGTCACCGTGGCCCAAGTTTGAAATCAGTGTTCACAAAATTGATTTCTGCACTGAAACTTTTGCTGTTAAAGTAATTTTTTTCAATCAAAAGGTGGAGGATTTGTTGTTTTATTGTCACTTCCGCCACTCTCATGCTCTGACTGGGTTGAAGATTTGCTCAAACTTATCTCAGATTTCGCAATGAACATTTCAAACATGCTCGAAAATGTCACGGCACTTTGGTTGGCTCTAATCTGGGGTTTTTGTCGCAGATCAGACGTCTATCTGCAATTGGAAAATCATGTAATCTGAGCTTGGCTTTGCTAACCTTTGCTTTTCAGCTGACCAAGATCTGAGACTCACAGAGGAAGGGCTTATTTCTTAAATAAAGATCAATGGCGCATAGTGTAATGCAGCTAGAAGAAATATGGGTGCAACAATCTGCTCTTCTTCGCCGCAAAAAATCTCCCTCCTGCTGCTGCTGTCACTACTGCCCATAAAATGAACAGCTAAGACAAAAGTTCTTGTCTATTCGCTTGTTCTCTGAGTGTGTTGAAAGTTATTCTGAGTATAGTGACAAATAAGTAGCTGAGGTAAAACAGTAAATGAGGCAAGTTAGAGGAAAGTATTCCCCACTTTATCGCTAAATATCTTAAAAATGAACAAACAGCTGATGTGTACCAGGTTATCTGAGTGTAGCTTTTCTAAGACGGATGAAGACAGGAATACTGTAAAAAGATTATAGCTGACTGAGAGGAAAAGGTGTGAATATTGCAACAATTAACAAAAGATGTTCAAAGCCAGAGGTCACCTAAATGCATCTCTTTGCTTCACAAAAAGAGAAATTGCAAAGAAATGAATCAACAGACAAACTGCCAGCATCACAGCTCGGAGAGCCTAGAAGAAAAACTAGGTCAGTTTGCTTGCATTTTTAGTCATCTTTGTTATAAGCCTCCTTCCTCCTCCTTTTATATAAGCGAAAAGCCTGAGCAAGCATTCCCATTCCTCACAGTCTGCCTCCCTCCTTGCACTGCTGAGCTGTTTATCAGGGACACGGAGCACCGGGATCATCGTGACCCTTCGTCCTGCTGCTCCGAGAGAAACACACACACAATCATCTGCTGGATTCAGTGAGATCACAAGAGGCGGCCGAGCGAGGCGGAGCTCCGTCAATGTCTTCTTAAAGCCCTGTTACGTTTATAAGCCTCTCTTCCTGTACGTGGCACCTTTCAAAGCCCCTCTGGGATTCAGGTGTCAGTCTTCATCATCAGACTAACAGGGCAGCTGAGTGTCACATGAAAAAAATGTCCCCTGGGTCAGATTGCTTAGCACTGACCGAGTACATCAGCTGAACAAGACTGCCGTGTTTAGTATAATAACTGCTGGGCCCAGCATAGAAATATACAACTTAGAGGTGTTGCAGTTATTTGTTTTTTTTTTAAAAACATGAATTTCAATCTAACTCAATGCTTCTGCCAATAACGCCAGGCGGCTTTTAATCCCGGTTTAATGTAAGTCATTTTCTTCCAGCTTTTGCGAAAATTTGAATAAGGGGCGAGGCGACCCTGCTGGAAACAACAAGCCATATTCAATTAGCGCAGTTTGTTTTCTCATCTCGCTGTGAATGTCAGACACCTGCATAATTCTGGCTTTAATGGCAGACGTTTAATTAATCTGCACCAAGCATCGATATGCTCTGCAGGAGAGGATGGATATGAAAGTTTTTGCCTTCAGAGGGACTAAAAAAAGAAAAAAAAAAGAAGAAGCTTTGGGACAACGACCACGCTCTGCTTATCTCTAGGTAGAAGAGACAGCTTTCATAAATACTAATAGATTCATCTGAATGCATATTGGATGTGTTAAGAACAATTATGAACAACAGGGCCCTGGGGTGCAAATGTTCTAATTGAAAAGCTCATGGAGTCTAACTTACAGTACACATAGTAATAATAGCTTTATCCCCCCTCCCCCAACCCCACCCCACCCACCTCTATCCCATCATCTCCTCGCGTACAAAACGAGGCTTATACTCCACAATCCATTTCCTCAAACGTAATGAACACCGCAATGAAGCTATTCAGTGTTTAATGGTAATTTCTTAACATTTTTTGATGATACCAAGTATCTGTGCTGAGCTCTGACATGATGCTCTGCAGGAAGTCAAAACACTTAGCAGATTTCAACTAGAGTTGGTCATAGTTTATAGTGCAACTTAAAAATAAAAATTCTCATATATGAATGTGGTAAAAAGGATTCTGAGGGGTTCTATTACAAATATGGGTAACCTTGGTAAATAAAAGCAAAATGGGCTATGAAACAAATGTCTTCATGTTTATCATTTTGATCTTTCATTCAAAATACTGGCAAAAATATGTTTAATTAAAGTAAAATAATTGGAAGGAAAAAAGATTCTTATCACGAAACAAATATTTGTCCTCAACTGGCAAGCTGGGCATAGAATCAAAAAAGACCCAAATTTTTCCATTAAAAAAAAAAAAAAAAAAAAAAAAAAGCCATACGGTAAATCTTCACAGTAAGCTAACGGATGATACACTTATAGGATACTACACATATACCGTAAATTCTCTATTAAAAGCCGGTATTCAAATAATAGCTGGGGGCGGAGTCAGCAGGACGAAATAAAAGCCGGTCTCATATAAAAGCAGGTTTGGTGTTTGTTTTTTACTATGAGTGTAATCTGCTGCTGCCACCAGATGACAGCAGCCATGTTTGATACCAAACCGCTTAAAAACCTCTCCAGCTGCCGTCCCTCCAGCCAGAAGGCACGACCGGGCTCAACATGAAACAAAGCCGTAAACGTGGAGCCCGCTGTCGCCACCAACCAGAAAAAATGGAAGAAACAGAACTTTTATAAAAGCTGACTGCAGGCGTGTTCACACTGACATCTTCTCCTTGTGGTGGTGTGTTTTTATGCAGGTACAGGTTTGTCCATCAGCAAAATTAGAAATAAAGGCCTGTCTCTAATAAAAGCCTGTCTTCAATATTCTCTCTGCTGTTTGAGGTAAATAAAGGCCTCAGCCACTAATAGAGCATTTACACCTTGTGTAAAGCTGGAGTAGTACAGCTAGCGATAATTACATAACAGGCTCTGTGAGTGTGTTGGAATAAAGCTTTCACACCGAATGTAAAAAAAAAAAAAAAAANAGAAACATGGAGAGAAATCCCGCCAGCGAGAACCATGCTGGTTGAGCAATATTTAACATTTAACGTGCATACAAGACTTTCAGTTAATCTCCAACGTAAGGGCAGAGCGCCAGACAAGCAGGACTGTAGCCTACAGAAGAAGGATAAAGGATGAGAGCAAAGCGACACAGAGAAAGAGAGAGAAAACCCAATTCACAGCGTGTCAAGATGAGCTTTAGTATTATTATTTTTCTCCCATTCATCTCAGCCAAAGCACACATCGAACAATAAACGCTGATGAGACCAGCCAGCAGAACTAAGAGAAGTGGTGGCATCTGAATAATAATGTTTTTACCAGCAGTTCTACAGTCAATGTCAGGATAAAACCTGATTTCCAATTAATCAATATGAATTGATCTGGTTAAAATAAAATGTGCTCTGCCCCCAGATGGAATTATGAATGCTTGCTTGCAAATAGGGAGAAAAAAAGATCTAAACATGACATATTATATTATGTAATCCTGCCATTCCTAAATAAGGAAGCTATCCAGCTGTAAACACCATGAATGTATTGCAATTAGCTGTATTGTATGTGTGTGTTTTAACTATGTCCTCAAACAAATGTGTTTTTTGTTTTGTTTTTGTTTTTTATTTCTCAGATACATGTAAAAAAAAAAAAAAAAATTACAGTCAGGTTTTCTAAGTCATGAGGGGGCAGCTGCATTACCATCTGAAGCGGAGACGAATGTCAGATATGGTAATTTATCGAGAGAAGTTAGAGCCAAAGAATTTCCGTTGCGTGAAAAGGTTCTATTATTTAATAATTAGAGGAATCTGAGTTGTGGTGAGCTGTCAAGGTTCACTGCAAATAAATAAATAAATCATACCCGACACACACGTTACAGTCAGGAGGTTTAGAAACCCTGCAGGTTGGCATGGAGAGTCTGGTGGGTGTGTGTCAAAACAATTTTTCATTGTCTGCTGAGTTTTATGTCTCAAAAGGTATTTAGATGTGTCAGTTTGATTCTGTTTGGAATTATGTGAGGAAATGGGCTGTTTGGAGCTTTTTTTTTTTACGATTATAAAACAACACCTGTCTCAGTCTCTTTTGATGCCAAAACGATCCATTAAACAGTCTTTGTTTCCAGCTAACCTGCGACAACAGATGTAGCCTGTAACATCTTTTTTTTTTTTAATAAATTATCATTTCAGATGTCTTTCTGATAAATTTAGACTCACTTTGATGACTTTCACAGAAATGCAACAAAAGAAGTGAAGATAAAACCACTGTTAGAACGACTACGATGGTTCTTTATCATTATTATTATACATTAATGAACAGGTGAAAGCAACGTTGCTGCTATTCTCCACTACAAGTTAAGTAGCGAAGAGTTCATTTGCAAAAACTCAATTTTTTAAAATAAATTTTTATTCTTTATTTGGGTATTCTAGGTGATATCACTCCAGTTGTACATTATTTGTGTTACTTGCTTCCTGCTATGAGTAAGTCCACATTCACATAAACATAATCGGTCATCATCACTCCAGTTTTGTGTCTTCAAATATCTTGAAATCTCACTTGCTTTGTTGTAGGACTGTCACAACATCAGATTTTCACTATGCGATTACGGTCATCACTACGCGATGTGATGGAGGTGAAGGTGGTCAACAGGTTGGTGGTATCGCCCCCTTTAGCGGTTCCTGTCGATCAGCATTTCCTGCAGACTGGGGCGTCTACCAGTAACGAGCCTCGGCGTCATGTCACGTATGTGTGTGTTTGCGTGTGTGTGTGAGACGTTGGGGGTGGGAGACAAAGCGAGAATGTAAAGAAACAGACATGATTTAAAAGGCGCTGGATTATTTACACAATATTATATGTGTATTATTAACATGAAATCAATATTTCATTGTTTAAATATCACGGTTATCGTCAATACCAGTATATCGTGACATCCCTACGTGTTGGTTGCCTGCGTGTTTTGACTAGAGGAATCTTATGTCTGACCAAATAGTCATGTGACGTCTTGCAAGCTCCACCCAGCAGCTTCTGAACGTAAAAATGGTTCCAGAATTATTGAGTTCTGGTGCCAAAACAGTTCCGGGTTCGTTGGTGTGAAATGAAGGAAAATTTCTGAATTCCTGAAAATATTCATGAGCTCCTCAGACATGTCCTGTGTTGTAAAAGACAATGTAGAATAGGTTTTGATGTTTAAAGGACTATACCAGTGGTTTTGAACCCAATAAATACTACCTGCATACACATTACTTTACTGTCAACCTTTTCCAAAACATAAAAGCTTATTTTAGTTTTCTTTTTATTTTGACAAATCCATAATCTTTCAAAATGAAATCTTCAGGTAATGTACCAGCCTTAAAATTCAATGTTTCGTCTTCTACCACTTGTGTACGATTGTAGAAGGGACGGTTATTTTAATTTCTCAGTAAAAGTCGTCTCTTCCTGTGACTATGCTATATTTCCTGGCTCATGTTGGACGGTTTAAATAAAGTTGCGTCGACAAAAAAATTAAGACATTGTGTTCACTGTGATGGCTCACTTGTCTGAAACATGTTTTAAGTCTCTACAAGTTGATTTTAATAGTGTACTGGCAGAAACTAAAACCAATGGCAGTCTGGAAGGTAGGAAAAACAATTCTAAATTTACTGTTAAAGTAATACTGTATATATTTATGGTTGTCAGTAACATAATGTATACAGGTTGTATATATTGGGTGTCAAATGTGCAAAACCACTGGTATGGTCCTTTAAAGGAGGAATAGCTGTTTTTCGTTTTTTTTTTTTTTTTTTTTTTTTTTTTTGTTCAAGAGATAGATAAGATTTGTCTGTGCAAAACAATTCCTGATTTTGTTGTCGGCTTTAATTAGAATTTACAAATTGGGCAAAAATGAAGCATTCCGTCTCATTTTCCTACTTGATATCCTGTAGATTTTCCTGATTTCTCTAGTATTTTCCCCCTTTAATCAGCACCATGAGAGGAATCAAAACAGAAACTGAAAACACACTGAAAGGAAGTGCTCTGTTAGATCTTTGGCTTCAGTTTGATCGTCTTCTCTGCAGTATTTTCCTTTTAAAGCATCTCAGACTGGCTGGTCTGCCGTACTCGAGTGTGATCTGGTTGGTGTTTTCTTTTTTAACGTCACATTGCATCAACTTGTTCAAACCGTTTGCTCGCTGTGCTAGTTGTTGCCTCGTGAAGCCGTCTGGAGATATGAAAGTGAAATTGTTCTTTGTCCTGTAGAATTAAGTCTTTTGGAATGGAGAAATTCCACAGCAATGAAATGACAGGATGAATTTGGCTCTAAATGTGTGTGTGTGTGGATGAGGACATAGAGTCATAACTTTGCTGCTTTGAAAATGAAGGACCTTCAGTCATAAGGGTTACCATCAATTAAAGGCAACAAGATATGAAAATATTCCTTCTAGATCAACAGCAATTCATGAAGAAGAATGAACTGACTCATTAAAAATAAATTAAGTGATTTCTAGGAACTTCAATTTCACAAGGTTGCATAACAAATGTTACATAACCATTCATACAGTATAGACTGTTATTACCTCTGCCAAAGGGGTCATGTGATCACTGCTGTTTGTCTGTCAAAAAAATTCTGTTTAAATGGTGAGATAAGGCTTCACAGAAAGAGCCACGCTGTTATTTCTTAGTTTATTTGCAAATAGGAGACATCAACACACTACAGAGCAGATGGAAGAGAGTCTCAGACAATCTACAGGATGCAATTTATCCTGACCAGAGGAGCCATAAACCAATCACAGGGTCAGACGAGGTGGGTGCCAGCCTGGAGACATCTGATCCCCCTCATATAGTTCTCATGAGAAGCACTGATCTATAAGGATTAGGAGGAAACTATATAGAAACGCTTTGATGCAGCTACAGTTGTAACTCAGTGTTTAACACAAGTATCAACAGGTCAAACCACCAACATTATACAACTTCTAAGTCTTTGATCACCTTCATCTGCTATTGAGGTGGGTTGTGTTTTTTTATGACTGCTCTTAAAGGATCATACCGGCTATTTTGCATGTTTGAGCCTAATATATTCAAATTTCATACACGTAATGTTACTGACAATCATTTCCCAAAACATACTACTGGAATGGTGAATTAAAAATGTTTTTCCTACCTTCCAGACCTCCATTGGTTTCAGTTCATTCTGTTATGCTATTAAAATCAACTTGTTGATACTGTAAACATTCTTGGGATAGGTAATCCATCATCACCAACAAGACGTGTATTCAGGTTTTTTTATTTTTAGAAGTCATGTAATTTTAGTGTTTAAGCACAACAAAAAGGCGGAGTGGTCTGAAAATGATTCCTAGTGGTTCATTCAAGTGCTGTAGTGAAGAACTGTCAAAAGGAAGCATTTTCAGATCATGCCACGCTTTTTATTGTGCTTAAATGCTAAAATTACATAACTTCTAAAAAAAAAAACAAAAAAAAACCTGAATCCATGTCTTGTTGGTGATGATGGATTATCTATCCCAAGAATGTTTCAAGTATCAACAAGTTGATTTTAATAGCATACCAGAATGAACTGAAACCAATGGTGGTCTGGAAGGTAGGAAAAACATTTTTAATTCACCGTTCCAGTAGTATGCTTTGGAAATGACTAACAGTAATGTTACGTGTATGAAAATTGAATATATTAGGCTCAAACATGCAAAATGGGTGCTATGGTCCTTTAAGATTCCCACCCCAAGGTGCTGATTGCGTAAGGGGAAAGACTGACCCCCACACAAGATGCTCTCTCTCTCTCTCTCTCTCTCTCTCTCTGCTAAAAGTCACATGACCTGGAGGACCCTGGTCTTCTTGGGCAAGAGGTTACTTCATGATTTTTTTTTTTTTTTTAATGTTTCTGTTTGTTAGCAGGATGTCTTGAAAAGTTAAAGACAGATTTAGACAAAATTTGTGGGAAGAAGTGATGAAATTGAAATTACACTAATAGACCTGACAGTGGCACTGCAATAACTACTTTTACAGTTTAGCGTATAACTTTTTAGCCTTTGAACCGTAACAGAATCAAAAGTCTTTTTCCTGGATTCCATGGGTCTAGATGCATCCAACCATATAGGCCACGCCCATTTTCATCCAATTTTGCTTGGAAGGACACAAACAAGCCTGACAAATGTAAGGCCATTTGCAAAATATGGAACTCAGACAATTTTGTAGCAAGACAACGAACCTGTGGAACTGCTTGACGAGGCGTCACACCGCCGCCGTAAAGCCTGCAGCACCAACGCCTGAATGAAGACAGATGACATAGAACATGTATGCCGTCTGCCTCACCTCCAGCCAAAACAAATAACCTAGTCCATTGCTGTTTTATATGGAGGATATGCGTCCTTACAGTGTCGTGACAATGAGGGATTTAGGAACACGCTTCAAATCCTAGAATCACGGAATGCTGAGCCACAAGACAACACGTTAGTGAGGCAGCTACACAAAGCTTCATGTGGAGGTCAAAGAGCTTTGGAGCCTCTCTACAGTCGCCCAAAGGTCAAAAGTTAGCCTGAACCTGTCCTTTAATATCTTCATTAAGTTTTCAACATAGATTTTGAAAGAATATCCTCACTTTTTTATACAATAATTTAATTTTGAGAATTTAGCCGAATCGAATCAAATCGAACTGGGGCTTTGAAAATCAAACTTGAATCGACTTGGGAAGTCAGAATCGATATCCAGCCCTAGTCATGAGCTTGCTTATGAATACTTGTCTGTTCTTAGAAAAACTAAGGAAAATGAAAAGTAATGCAGCCTTGACTTTAATGGCAGAAATCTCCCTGTAGTCGTGCTCTGCTTGGAAAGTGATCTGATCTGAGCTCTCCACCAGCAGTTTCAAGGCTATTTTGGCATACGACAATGCATCCATCCTGTACACCAGCTCACTGTGAGGTTCTGCTGCCTCCGACGTCTACACACAGAGAGCAAAGAGGAAACAGATCCACATAGCAGAGTAATAACCATTAAATCAAGATGCAGAGAATCACTCACATGTTTATAAAGAGATTTTTTTTTGTATGTTCAAAAGGAAGACCAGCAAAGCGCCATAGAGGCTGTGACAGGCTATAAGAAAACCTCACGACTGCTTATGAATGCATAAGGTGACCCCTTATGGAAAGGCGGTTGACATGAACTCTTTAAAAATTCATGTAAACCTATAATAAATAATGCGATCAGCACAAGTCATAGCTTTTTGAAGTCTGTTGAAGCACCAGAGGCAGAATACCTCCCATTGTTCTGTGTTCCTATAAATCTAACAACCGTGATCCATTCAGCTGAACCTTTCCCATAATGCACCTCGGGACTATTGTCGAGGTGTGACAGCATGAACGGAGGAAAAGTGAATATGGACCATAATGTAAAACATGTCCCGAGGCGCCTGTTACCCACAAATAACACGTAACTTAAGGAAGGTTTCCACCTCTCCATGCACAGGCAGAAGCTGACCAAGCACCTATAAAGATATTTACAAAAGTGGGTGGGACACACGGTCCTCAGAACTATGGTCTCTGCTTTCCTTTAGGTTTTATGATGTGGAAAAGTTGCTTCTGAATCAAATTCACGGGCACAGAATGATTGTATCAATATTAATGGACGTGAAAGAATAACATTTGATAAGTCATAGAGGGCAGAAACAGGGGAGTTAAATAACAACAAGCAGGGTTGTTGTTACTTGTCACACATAAGCTGAATCATCAGTTGATGTGCATCTCTGCACAAGAAATGGGATATTTATACTGAAAAACCTTCTCATATAATATACTCTAAGAAAGCTGGATTCAAGTTTTTAATTCTGAAACATTTCACCAACCATCCAGATGGTTTTGTCAGTCAGAAATGAAAGCACAGAAGGAGGTTAAACCTCCAGTAACTACAGTAACTACGGTTACTGTGTTCAAACTTCTCATATAATGCTGCTAAATGCTGTCGGATGCTGCTAAATTCTTTTTATATAAATATACTTACCATATATAAGTATTTTTCTATTCCAAACTGCCAAACTGCACATATTATGGGTGGGATTCATAAACACAGTGTCGGACCTGAGCCTTGGTTATACTTTTGTGAGGGGGCTGTCGCCGACAGCATGCACACTTCCACTGAGTGTAGGTATTTTATATTTGGCACATTCTCCGTTGACATATTCTCTGAAATAGCAGGGGGCAGTATAGAGAAAATACCATGTCAAGCAGGAGTTAATCAACAAAGTAGTCACAAAATGATCCCGCATATTTTTCCAAACTTTATGGCAAAAACTTGTATTTTTGCCTAGTGCAGTTGCTGTTTTGTTCCAGGAGTTTTGGCCATGTGATGATCTTTATAATGTCTCGGGGACGAGTCATAAAGATGTTTGACGGACGCACCAGCTTGGCAAGTCTATGCTCGAACTCCTCCATTTTGAAAAGTACGCCAAGTTATACAAGCTGCATGACCACGCGACACGACGTCGCAGAGGCCCAGGGAGACATGGCGTGGGTGCTGCAATTACATCATGAGGTCTACCCCCTTGCGCCCTGGTGACAACGTGAAGCATAAACCAAGCTTTGCTGTGTCGATAAGGTCAAATATCGTAAAGCAACCAATTTACAACTGACAACTCTAAATCGATTTATTTGGAATGTAAACGTTATAATCAGAGTAAGACGCCTCTGCATGCATTTCCTCACCCAGCAGACTTTCCTAACACTCCAATTATGCAAAGCGTCTTGTGTATTTGCCGAATCACGATTCCTATACCTATCAATTCCATCCATGTATATGTCTCGCTCATATTTTTGCCTTAATCAGCCCAAGAGTCATGTTTTTCCAATATAAATCCAGACTTTCATTATAATTTCTTTGAAATCAGAAATGTATAAAAGATATGTCATGCAAATTCATTGTACATTGGTATTGCAACATCCTCTTTATCTGGATTTATATCCATAAATGCTGAACATACTGTATAGCTGCTTCTAACCTTATTTGTTAATGTATGGTGTGGCCATAAATGCTACCTCTGTATGAGCAACTAAAGGAAGATAAATAAATAAATAAATGAAAATAAATAAATTAAACTATTTTAATCCACAATCTGAATCTAGATCAATCTTTAATCTGGTGGATCAAAGTATGGATCTTGGCTAAACTGCACCTGTTGATTAGTCCATAATGAGATACACAAACCTGAACTTGTTAATCAAAATTAGTGTCAGTTTAAAAAAAAAAAAAAAAAAAAAAAACAACAGGCAAAAATAATGATAAACACCCTATCTTACAATGTCAAATGTCTCAATTTGGGTCATAATTTAATTAGCTCTTCCTCGACAAAACTCCCAATTATCTACGAAACTTCATTGAAATCCGTCCCTTATTTTCCTTTGGACAAACACAAACACAGGTGAAAACATCACTTCCATGGCTGAGGTATAAAACTGATGCAGACAGGAACACACTGCCCAGCTTGGGACTGTAAAATAGTTTACCAGGTGAATAAATGTGACATGGCAGGGCATAAAGGAACAGAATAATAAGCAGGCTTCTTGTTATATCCATTTCACGTTTCTGTGTTTGATTCATGTTTTATCAGCTCTCAAACTGTAGCACCTCTTTGATATCAAACAGTGGGTGTTAAAAAAAAAAAGACAACTTCATGCTCTGCTGCTTTGATTAATGAGAGCGCGCAATTTGATCACTGGGTTCTCCACGGAAATTCTGAGCGGAGTGGTGGTCGAGCTCAGCTTTACGCGTCTGTCACCGAGACGACTAGTCTGTGCAGAAGCAGGAGCCGCGGTATCTTTCTCCTCCTCCCACTCCCACTCTTCTTCCACCAGCTCGTGTTCCAGTTTCTGTATTTTCAGTCAAAGTTTCCGAAACCTCTGCTGTGTACAGGCTAGTGTTTTTCTGACCTGATCTTGTGCATGTGGTAACTTTTTTTTTTTCCCTGGATGACAGCTGCTGCCATCNCTGACCTGATCTTGTGCATGTGGTAACTTTTTTTTTTTCCCTGGATGACAGCTGCTGCCATCTGCTCACAGCGGCCATAACGTGTCACGCCTCAGCCTGGTGACACGCCGGTTGTTGCTATTTTTGTGGGTTCATTCTTTAAAATGATCATATCTGTCTTTTCTATGTCAACGTTCTAATCCTGGCTCCAGTAAAATCAGGTAAAATTAGAAGGGGACTCATTAGAGCGCATGCCTTCGCTAAGGCCGAACAAGCCTAGAAAATGCTGTCTTGTTCTAATAATATGCTGTCTAATAATATGCTGTATCTATATATGACCTAAAGAGAAAGAATAAACTTTAATATGGATAACGAACGTAATATTTTTCTGGATCTGTCTCTAACTATTAAAGATACTTCAAAGCCGTTTGCACGCTGCTGAATCAGCATCATCTTACTTCGTTAGTGCTTGTTGCAGATTTGTGCACTATTTGTTACAGTGCAGCAATTCCATCCATGCATATTTTCCAAGTATGTATATTTTAATCTGCCAGATCCAACAGGAATTTTTTTTTTTGTTTTTTTACTTGACATAATTGCTCCTTTTCCTTTAGGACACAGCAGCACGGTTCCTCTGGAGGATCAGGACATTTTCTGAGTCGATGCTTGTAAAAATCCAGCAACTGTTTCATTTCAGCAACGTTTTCAAATATCTTTTTATTGCTTAAATCTGCAATATCTAAAGTTGTACTTGCTGTACCACGAAAAGAGTTGCGAAAATCAGCTAAAAAAATAAATAAATAAATAAAATAAAAATTATGAAATCCCCATGATGTATCAAAAGCTATAAATTTGCGACGGCAATGTTCCAGTTTACAACAGCCACAGGCTTTGTTTTATAGTTCATCATATCCTTTCAATCATCAAACAACTATATAAGATCATAAAAAAAATAAAAATAAATAAAAACAACCGCATAGAAGCCAGTATGGAAGCCTTTGAAGTGAAATCATTTCCTTCAAAGACATATGGAAAGTAGTTTCATCTATCTGTCTATCCACATGCATGTATGGCTTTGATAAAATACATGAATGAATAAATTCTCTCAGAAAAGCTTCTCTTCGTTGTTCAGGCAGCAGTTGACACATGAATACATGTGTGAACATGTTTTAAGTGAAGGAAACAACACAAACGCTTGTTAGCGAAGAAAAATGTCACACTGAAGTGACAAAACGAAAATGTAGAAAGTTCTACTGTAGCTATACTGCAGTGTGGAATAGTAGCTTTAAGGCTTTTTCAGACCTGTAGTCCTTTTGATGTGATCCAAATCAGGGACAAAACCTTTTACAATGTTAAATTTACAGCCTGGTTTGGTTTGGTTTCACACAAGGAAACGTTCAAATCGAATCAAAATATAGAGCGAACGTCACGAGAATGCTGGCTACGCCACTGGTCAAAAAATGTCTTGGGGTGGGAAAAAGAAAAGCAAAAGAAAAAAGTTTACAAAGCCAGGACAACGAAACAAACATGGAACAAACACAGAATTGGGATACTTATCTTGTCATAATCATTTGGGTCATAATGGTTCATAAACCAAAAAAAAATGGCAGCAGAAGTTTGAATTTGACTTCAAGATGTCTGGAAAGTCACTTGTTGCTTCACATTACTTTGTTGGGTTAGGGTTAGACGTTTGAAGACCTGTTAGTGAAGACTGAAGTGTTACACCCTTTTCATTTCATCCATTAGATTTGCTAATCAAAGAAGTAGTTTACTTAAAGGACCATACTGATGATTTTGCACATTTGAGCCCAATAAATACAACACGTTATGTTACTGCCAAACATTTTCCAAAATGTACAAACTGAGTGGTAAATTTTACAATAGTTTTTCCTAGTAGTTACTTGAAATGTACTTAAGATAGGTAATCCATCACAGCGAACCAAACATCATTCTTATGTTTCGTCAAAGATTAACCGGTCCAACACAGAGCTACAAAGAAGAAAAAATATTTCTCCACCAGGGAATGTAGTCCCAGGAGAAGCCGGCTTTTACCACAAAATTAAAACGATTGTCTTCTACAATCATGTGAAACAGTGAATTTTAAGGTGTGTATCACCTGAATATTTGATTTTGAAAGATTAGGTTACCCAAATAACACAAAACTAAAATACAGTTTTGGAAAACAGTTGACAGTAATGTAACATGTATGCAGGTAGTATTTATTGGGATGAACCATGCAAAACCACTGGTCTGTTCCTTAATGTTAACCATGCGCACCTTACTATCTCTGCTTCTAGATCAACCAGTAGATCAATAGACCGCCTTGTAGTTCGTTTAGAAGTCAAATCATGTTCAGACCACAAACAAACCGCTCCAGAGTTCGTTTAGAGCCAGACCGAAACCTGGGTGATTGCTGCTCAAACGAATCATACCATGTAAGGGAAACAAACCCTAGTCTGACTGAACCAGACCAAAACATGTAGGTATGAATCTCAGTCCTTCCTTTTAAGAACAGCACTGCATATATTCCATCTCTCTCTGCTCTTTAGCTGATTAGCTAAATCAGGTGTGTTAATTTAATGAAGAGTTGGAGAATCGTAGATCTTGAGTGGCTAAACATACCTGATATAGGTCATTCTGTGAGGGTAGAGCAGGGAAAGATGGATGCTTTGCAGTACTCAAGGGACAGGATTGAGAACCACAACTTTAGACAGTTTCTACAGCACGGTCAGCGGTGGTATATTCATTACCATGTGCATTTCTTTGACAACTCCATCCTCGATCCAAACTCAGCGTTCCATCAGAAAGCACTCTGACGATATGGAGCAGAGAGTGTAATCGCACATACCGACAATAAAGACCTACTGCTGCTACAAGCCACCAAGCTCATACTTCAAAGTTGAGTTCAAAAGACATCCGGCAAAGAGGATAAAACACATTCAGAGTCTCATGCTTTGGTGTCTGACAACCCGAGTGAAACTTTCCAGCCCATTTGCCTTCTCCATTCTGGCAATCTTATAATAAAAATCTCTCCCTCTGACTCTCGCTTTCATTTTCACTCAGAAATAGTTGCAGTCTGGCAAACACGTGGTGCAGGAAAGGGGGAGAGGAAGCATCTGACTGAATGAACGCACATCGCCTCGTTCGACAGGAAATTAAAAATGACAAGAAGAGAGAGCAGCAGATGTGTCTGAGCAGCGAATGAGGCTACCTGCAGTAGACATCAGGTGCAAAAACCACGGGGCGTAGCAATAGAAAAGAGGAACGAAAAAAAGACGCAGGAGATGGAAAGACAATGATGCATGATCAGTGTTTCCCACAGGTGTAAAATATACTTGTGGCGTGGCGTGTGACGGGCGGGTTCAGTGATAACCTGGTCAAACAAAGGTTTATGAACAACTATTTATTGCAAATGAATAACTACTCAAAATAAATAAATATATGTCAACATAAATAACTATTAAGAAATAAATAACAAAAATAACAAAATGTTAAAGAACAAAACACAGACTTTAACTCTGCTTTTTGATGTACATATCAAAATAAATAACTATTTAAAAATAAATAACTATTTACATAATAAAATACAGTACATTTCACATTTTCAAAACACTTTAACTCTGCTTTTGTTCCAGAGTTTTCTCCTGAGCCTTTTGTCATGTGCCTGTTTGCATAGTTGGCATTCCCTGTTGGAACATTTCATTTTCCTTGATTTGGAAAAAAAAAACATTTCCAACACCTGTCTGTATTAGAGCCCTGCAGCTGTACCTGGCCCTACACAGTTCTGTCCGAACCTGACCTGAAGACCTAGACTTAATGAAATTCTCGGCCCCAGCCTGACCTGAGCCCTGCGGCCTTTTGTTTTTTTTTTTTTTTATCAGAACTGGAAGTTCAGCTCTTTTCAAAGTAAAAGTAGCAGCTGTCAGCTGCTGCTGCAGCATTCAGAAAACAGTAATGCTGCAGTTTCTGAGCACCAACATGTGAGGAAGCATCAGGAGGTGTTATGATGTGAATGAAGAGAGGAGGAAAAAAAAAAAAAAACCTGAGCCCGGCCCAATTTGTAAATTGCCTTGGGGCCCGACGGGTCCTGACTGTGCAGGGCTCTAGTCTGTATGGTTTGCTTCTGGTCCATTTATAGACATTCTGAGGCATGCAGCCAGGTGCANGGGCTCTAGTCTGTATGGTTTGCTTCTGGTCCATTTATAGACATTCTGAGGCATGCAGCCAGGTGCACTCCTCCTGAAAATTAGCCAGCTGGCTAAAACTGGCACATTTACAGAAATGTTGATTAATGTATGTTGAAATGAAATATACATGTTTCGGTTCATTTTCTTCTGTGTGTGCACATCAGTGTGTGTGACAGCAGTGTCGCAGTTGTATTGTTTTTTTGTTTTTTTTAAGGCTGGGTCTACCTTCCTTCCCAAGATTAAGATTTTATCTTCTGAACTACCTGGGCGGGTCTTTATCTACCTGAGCAGGCCACCCAAGTAGAGCCTATGTATGGGAAACACTGATAAGGGACTTATTAAATTCCCACACATGGTAAAGAGGTGATGATGACCTTCAGTCGTAATTGACAATTGTTTTGAATGATATTTAAGCTCCGTGGCTCCTAGCTGTGATTAGCAAACCTGTGACTTTAGAATTGTTACTCTTTGGTCATGAGTGGTATTTATTGTTCTGCATGTACGCTTGCTATACTTTCTCAACTCGATGTACATTTCCTTGAGGTCAGGTCCGTTAACCGATCATCGCTTGTAGTTCTTCCAATCAATGTCATTCTCACACACAAATGAATCCAACATGGCAAAAAGTTGTTCACCTGTAATGTGTCGGGGAAGGGAATGGCAGAAGGAAAAGCCTTGTTAATTTGGCCTCCATCAACAAATAAACCAGTAAGTGTGTCTTTCCAGCAATACTGATGGTCTCATCCAGTGTGTTTTCTCAAGTTGTAGAGAAAAGAACACAGTGGATTTTATTTTTGTGATATGTTTCACATCTGTCGCCATATGTTCGGTATGATTAGCCACAGTATTGGCTGTACCTAGAAGTCTTCTTCTGCTTTTTAATTTATAGCAGTTTGTTTAAAAAAACAAAACAAAAAAAAGCTATCTGATGTATCACCACCTACTGAGTTTGAGAGTATGCAGTGTTAAAAAAAATGCAAAAAATGTGGAGCGAAATGGGAAAAACACACCAAGCCATTTTTTTAAAGAACTTTAAGAACTTTCAACTGTTTGAGTGTTATTTGTAACAGTTACAACTTTGTAGTACGTTGCCCTACAGCTATTATTTAGCCAAAACCTCTTACAATTTTAAAAATTCTGCCATCTGTTTAGTTACAAAAATAAAGAAGAAGAAAACATAGCTAAGTTATATCAACTCTGCATCTGTGATTAACTCTGGGGAGAATTCATAAAAAAAACAAAACAAAAAAAATCACAGTAACTACACAGCACTGTGCAAAATAAGCTAAATTTGGAGCTATAATAACTTCAAGCTTATTGTTTCCATAAAATACAATGTTTTGTTGATTATAAGAGACTCTAATCGACATATTTATAAGATTTCACTATTAGAAATGTAAATTACTCCAAAAATAATGCCAATCTTTAAGAGATTAAAGGCCAATATTTTGCCATGACTGAAAAATCCTTTTTAAACTCATTTTGGAGAAAATATATGAATATCCACTGCAGATATCCTATATTGTTTTCACTTTTTGCACTTTCGTGAATATCCTGACACTGGAGAATAGACAGACTAGAGGAGAAAACTGCAAACTTGAGAAAGAATTATCGATCCTGGAGCTGGACATAAAAGTAATTCAGAGAACTCCAAGTTTGGTAGCAAAAGTGAGTCCTGGTTCCTGTACTTTTCCTGTACTTGGAACCAGTACTTTTTTACACTAATCTGCACCTGTGAGTTGTGTCTACTGTTTGGCAGCTCTATAATCAAGCTCTGAGCCTGCATATAATTGTATGCAGGCTCAGAGCTTCTTCCTGACAGATAATCTCTCATTATTTAAATCTACTTACGACTCAAAGAAAAATGGGAGGCAATGGAGCCAAAAGGACTGAAGCAAACTAATGGGATGAATGCATAAAGTTAACGTCAGCATAAATGTCAACACAACAAGTAAATCACTCCAGTGATCCATCCGGCTCAGACCTCGTCTTAAGTGACATTTAAAACCAGTTAACTAAGAATTTCACCAGACTGGAGGGCAACGGTCGATCGTTTTCAGGGAAAGTCGTTAAAGATTTATTACAGTAAGAAAAAATATTGGCTGATGCAGCTTCTTACTTAATTTCTCTGTTGTTGCTTAATAAATCCCATCTTAATATTGTTATATAGGTTTGCTGAAAACCCCAATCAAACATTTGAACTGAATTTCATTTGAACTGAATTATATTTGTATCAAACAACAGATCAATTAGCATTTTTTCAACTGCATTTTTTGTGTTATTTGTATTCATTAATAGCGTGTGATTGTGTTCCCACAGTCATATTTGCAAATTCAATAAAGTTTTAATAAAGTTTTAATAAAGTTTTGTGTTTAACAAAGTGTATCAAAATAATCAAATCAAATCATTGAGTTGAAAATTGAAGACTTCCTGATGCACAGAATCGTTCCCTAAATAATTGTAATCAAATCAAATCACCTTGGGGCCAAAGATTTACATCCCCAATCCATATTAATGTATAATTTTCTTATTTTAAGAATGAATTTTCATCTCTGATACTTTTACTGCACAAGACATACACACCTGATGTATGAGACGCGAGACGAAAAATGATTTTATGCACTTACAAATTCAAAATTTTACACCTTCTAGCTAAGCCACTGAGTCAGATGCAGAAATCAAAGACTTCACTCGTTCTACAGAAATGGCCTGGGAGCGGAACTCAACAGCAATCAGGACGCGATAAGAGCTTCTGCAGTGGCAGATGAATGACTTTGTAGGCGAAGTTCACCCACCTTTAATATCGACCCTTCAGTCTTCTTCCCACTTCAATCTGCTACCAAGCCCAAAGTCTATTCCTATCAATCCAGGATAGCAATTAATGACCACCAACACATCCACAAGTGGAACGAAACAGCAGCTTTCTATAATTTTTCTCGTTCCGAGACTTTAAGATGGGTCTGATGTGCATTAATGTTATTCAATGTCATGACGGGAGCGAAGAAATATGAGTATTAAGACGTAGAGTAAGAAGATCGGGGTTAAGCCAGTTCAAGGCTGAGTTTGATTAAACAAGGTTGTTCAACTCTTCCCTGTGCTCAGCAGTTAATTAGAGGAGAAAGTATATAAAAGGATTTAGGTTGTAAACCATTAAGAACAAAACTGCTGTGCATCAGATTTAACTTCCTACACACTGATTTGTTTTACCACTTACACACACTCTTGGTTTTTTTGCGGTGCATCACACTGCTTCGATCTTTGCTTCGTTCACATTATAGGCTGAAGCCGCCCCAAATTAAAGTTTTTTTGCCTGAATATGACACAGATCTGATTTTTCTGAAGTCTCAACAAACCAAATCAGATTTTTTTCATAACAGATTTGGGCTACTTGCGTATTTAAAGGACCATACCACCCACTTTGCATGTTTGAGCCTAAAATATTCAATTTTCATACATGCAATGTTACTGACAATCATTTCCCAAAGCATACTACTGGAACGGTGAATTAAAAATGTTTTTCCTACCTTCCAGACCTCCATTGGTTTCAGTTCATTCTGGTACGCTATTAAAATCAACTTGTTGATACTTGAAATGTTCTTGGTATAGGTAATCCATCATCACCAACAAGATGTATAGTCAGGTTTGTTTTTTTTTTTCAAACTTTCATAATTTTAGCATTTAAGTGCAATAAAAAGCACGGAGTGAAGAATGTCTCCACCAGGGAATATAGTCCCAAAAGAAGATCTGCATTGATTAAAAATTTAAACAACCGTGACTTCATAAGACTGCGTAACTATTAACAGGAGAAACATTGATTTTTAAGGTGGGTGTATCACTTGAATATTTGATTTTGAAAGATTAAGAGATTTTGCAAAATATCACGAAAGCTGAAATACGGTTTTATCCTTTGAGAAATGATTGTCAGTAACGTAACATGTATGAAAATTGAATATATTAGGCTCAAACATGCAAAATGGGTGGTATGATCCTGTAAATCTGGCTATGCGACCATTATGAGAATGGTCAGATCAGAACTCATGTATTTCTTTATTCATTTTTTAAATCGCTGTCATCATCATTCAGTGTCGACACCTTGCCCTGGTAAAAATATAAACATGCTACAACAACAGCAAAGGTTAGCAGAGAGGTTTTTAAAAATTTGTTAAATAAATATGGATAATATTCTGTCCAAGTAAAGCTGGAGTGAGCACACTGCAACCAAACTATTTTTGAATAAATTACATGAAAATGGCTGAAAGGGGTCTCAAATTATTATTATTGACTATCGTGCAAATGCTTTTATTGTTGCAAGAGGATCATGTTTTTTTGCTGAATGTTGAACGCGACCTTTTAGGGGCAACACTGCGTTTACACCGATGTCAGAGACAGGCCACATACATGAGTGTGAACCGTCAAGCCAAAAAGATCAGATCTGACTTCAAAAATCAGAGTTGAGCTGTAAGGACTATAATGTGAACATAGATATGTAGATATATGCAAACATAGAACATATATACTTTAAACTACAAGTCAAAATTTAAAAAAAAAAATGCAGCAAAAAGTCAAATAATGCAGTTTGCAATAAAGCCCATGAACACAAACTTTAATATCGATATTAACCTTCCACCATGACAAGGCTAAGAAATGTTTTCAAAGCATTGTGTAATAATTTTGGTAAAACTTGCAACAAAAGTGAAGACGTTCCCACTAGTTCAGGAACTCAAACTCACTGGGGATTCAGAAATATTTCAAATTAACCTTTCGTTGTTTTCCCATCTGGTGGATGAAACATGGGAATTTGTCGGTTTCCATGAAAAGCTGACCATTATAAAGGATTAATGAAATTAAATCAAATTTCCATTCAGCAACAATTCTTACGAGGCCTACAGTAAAGCAAACCTAATTTAAATAGGCTTATCATTTACTTTCAGGCATCCCAGTCTGCATTTTTACAAAATAAACAATTCTTCGTTGGAATGTTGATATATGATTGTATATTCACATCACGGCACCACAGCTTGAAACAACAAAGTTATTTTTTTCTACCGTTTAAATTGCTGAAAGGAAGCCAGGAGGGCTGCGGCTGATAGAAATGATGTGAGGAACAAAACACACACTCATCTTTACTGTATCTTAGCAACGGCTCCACGTGTATTATGTGCCACATATGAGAAAGTGCCGAAGAGACGAAGACTGACGGCGCCACAACAATTCAGAGAACTTTCATGTCTAAATCGTTAAAGGGCCATACCACCCATTTTGCATGTTTGAGCCTAATATATTCAATGGTCATACATGTTATGTTACTGGCAACCATTTTCCAAAGGATAAAACTGTATTTCAGTTTTCCTGATATTTTGCAAAATCTCTTGATCTTTCAAAAACAAATATTCATGCGATACACCCACCTTAAAAATCCATGTTTCTCCTGCTATTATTTACAGCCTTATTAAGTCACAATTATTTAAATTTCTTTCTTCTTTTGGGACTACTGTATATTCCCTGGTGGAGACATACATTCACTCCACGCTTTTTATTGAGCTTAAATGCTAAAATTATGTAACTTCTAAAAAAACCTGAATACATGTCTTGTTGGTGATGATGGATTATCTATCCCAAGAACGTTTCAAGTATCAACAAGTTGATTTTAATAGCATACCAGAATGAACTGAAACCAATGGTGGTCTGGAAGGTAGGAAAAACATTTTTAATTCACCGTTCCAGTAGTATGCTTTGGAAATGACTAACAGGTTCAAACATACAAAATGGTCCTTTAAGCGGCTATATGACTAACTACAAATTGTGAATTGGCATTAATGTCCTATAGAGCAACAACACAATGAAATTTCACTGTGTTTGGTAGCGCTAACCCCTTGCCCCTNAAAAAAAAAAAAAAAACCCACACAATGCCAGCCAAAAGTATAGAGCCAGATTCATAAACGGTAGCACATGATTTACCGTGTCGATATGCGCATATGTTGTCACGCAGCCACGTTCCCTTATTCATAAACGCCGGTTACCGGCATCTTTTAGCGTTTGCCTTGAAAGAGGCTGCAGTATTTCCTTATTTACATGTCAGGGAAGCAATTCATAAGAAACAGCATCACACAAACGATGACAATCACACGGAGGTTAATATGCGCGTTTACCTGTTATTTTAGTGTCAGTCTTTTAAAATGTGGAGCTCTGCAACAGAATCTTCATTGGCTTTTACCTGACACACCTTACAACAACGCTACCTTAACAGGACAAACAGGACAGTGTGCTGATTTTAGTTGGAGAAGCTCTATGAATAATCTTCAATTATCACGTGCATTTAGCGGGACACTGCATACTTAGCATGATTTTTTGCGAATCTGGCCTGTTGTGTCTGCATAGTTCTCCCTGCTTGTTGGGGTGCTACAATTCATTTACTGCACAATCCGACATGCATCAAACTTGATATGCAGTTTGACGCTGACACACATTTTGCACAGCAATACAATAAGCTTCTAAAATCCCTGGTATTGCATAATATGCTTGAGACATAAGGAGGTACCAAAAATAGCAAAATAATCAGGAAAGGCTGAATAGTAGCAGTCTGACAGCGCTGCTCGACTCAACCCCATCCTTCAGAGCTCTTGGACTGCCTTCTGCCTGTTTGGACATCTCCATGGCAATCAACAAGGCTGTCTTGGCTTCAAGACAGAAGTACTAATGAGGCGTGTTATGACACCTGAAAATATACATTGCAAAATGGCATTTAGGTTGAGATGCTTTCTGAACCTATGGTGTTTTGCAAGATGCAGAGGATCAATAGTGAAAGAAGAGAGCGCCAACACTGATTTCACCCAGGGTCCAAAAAAATTAACAAATAATAGTAAATATCTGAGATAGTGAGAGAGAAAGAGGGAGACAGAGTTGGACAGATAGATGACAGATGTACAGTGTACGTCCTTGTTGTAAGATTGTTGGGCTATAAGTTAAATTGCTGATTGAAAGTTTATATGGACATTTTACAGCTACTTTAGAGGAATAATAACAAGAATTGTGTCTTTGGTGACTAAATGGTTAGGATGGGATGGTTTTGCATCAACTGGAGGAGAACAATGCAAATACAAAAATTTTTCACCCATTTTATACAAGGCAGAATGCTGAATTAGCCGTAAATGAGGCACAGCAAACAAACAACTGTAAATAACTACAACAAAACTTAAAAGACAAAAAAATTAACATCAATTAACAATTGATGATAATTGACTGAACTTATGAATCCAAAGATTCATTTTTTTTCCATTACCGTATATACTCGAGTATAAACCGATCTTGTGTATAAGCTGACCCTGATTTTGACCTACAAATTTAGATTTTTAAAGAAACCCATATATAAGCCCTGATGTTGTTCTATCAATTTATTTGTTTAGCAGTTACCTGTTTTTCTGGGTACTGTCATAGTATTCCTCTGATTTTCTGAAAATAATCCATGTACCGGTAAAAATGATATTTACTTCGGCAGCTGATTACCGTAACTGACCAATCACAACAGAGCTTACTGGCCACAGCAAAATGTGCTGGATAAGATGTTTAGTCAGGAAATATCTCATTCTAAGGTATGATTTGAACTATTTTCCATGGGTAGTGGTAATGTGTAGTATTTCCACCCCTGGAAATTTCCTTCTCTGGGATCAAATTTGAATTTCTCGTGTATAAGCCGACCCCTGATTTGCTTTGTAAATTTAGTAATAAAAACTCAGCTTATACTTCAGTATATAGGGTAAGTTCCGTGTGTCTCACCTCTGCACTTTATCCGTCAGAACGGTCTCACCGGACGCCGTGTGAATCCTCTCCTCCGCGCCCAGCGCCTGAGGACCGAGTCTTCCCGCCGTCACCTGCCTGGCTCCGAGCGGCTGCTGCTGCCGCTGCTCCTCCTCTTCATCCTCCACGTCTTCATCACCTGCTTTCTCCTTCCCTCGGCCCTCGCTGTCGTTGTCACTCTCCTCACCTAAGATGTCATCCACCTATTTGAGAAAAGCTTTTCGTGAGCTTTGGTTTAAGTATCTGCCAGGACAAAGGGTCATCGGATTTCAGCGTGTCAGGGCATGTTGCATAAGTCAGTCCTTTCCTTTCTCTGCTTACAGGCTTTTTAAAATTTAAAAATTTTTTTTTTTACAGTTTAGAATGTTTGTATTCAATATTTTGAAACTACCGCATGTGTACACACATTGGCCAAAAATATCCTAACATTTTGCATATGAACTCCTTTGGTGCTGTGAAGAATAATTAGTTTCTGTTGTTACTCTGAATACTAATTTGTCTTGGCATGCACAAAGCAAGTACATGCACATCTCATAGGAAAAACTTAAAGATCATTCATAAAACTGAAATTAAAAAATGATTAAATTAAAGAGGAATCACACGCGGTCAGTTCCCTTGATACACTGCCGATTTGATTCCTACATGCATCTAATTACATCAGGAAAATGATCTTCCTTCTGTAAATTACGCCTGCAAAGGTGATTAAACTCTGCCAACTAGACAAAGTGATATTTAAGTAACGTGAGGATTAATATCTTTCAATTAAAACAGTAAAAGAGTTTGTGGACATAATGAAATCAATACCTGTACTATGCTATCAAATTCAATCACAGGATCAAAAATTACTTTATACTGCAATCGACATCGGTCAATTGTGTCAGAAAAGTAGTATTTCTTCTATTGCACTTGATTATAACTGCTGTATATTTTACATGTGTTACTTTTTATCCACCCCTCGACTATAAAAATATTTGAGAGCCATAATAAACTGGTCTGTCATGTCAGGTTTCTACCATGTTAAAAAAAAAAAAATCTGATGCAACTAAGAGCGTTTTTTCAGACCTGTAGGCTTGTTTGCTCTGATCTAAATACGAAGCTGTCACAATGTGGTTCGGTTTCATGTAGGAAAAAACTTCAACCGAATCAAAATATAGCAGCAAAAGTCGTGCTCATTGGTTCGAAATGTCTGTGGGCGGGAGCAAGAAAATCAAAACAGGAAAAACTTTGCTGTGCCAGGATGACTAAATAACAACGAACAACAACAGGATCGGGATACTGTTGTTGTTCCAAGCTGAATTTGACTTCACGACATGCTGCCTTCAGAGAGCTGAACATGAGAAACAGAGTCCGTGCACCAACATGCTAACATTCAACATATTCATCTAAGGATCTGTTCGGTAAGACATGTGTCATGACTGTTTCACACCATCCATTTCAATGCTTTGGCCAACTAAAGATGTAGTTTAACTGCCATAAAGTGGTGTTTTATGTTCCACACCTTTAATGGTTTGAAGTGGATATCAGGAGCATCAAACGACAAACATACTTTACCACAGCTGTAGTCAAGCATTATCTACATGCAACCCTTATTTTTTGAGATTTATTTATGTATTTATTCTTATTCTTTGGTACAAATATGATATAAATGTTGTGAATTGAAGCTGTTATGATTTGTGACGTCTGAGTGTTGTATAGAGGAAATGTGCAGCTTCTGCCTACACCTTTTTTTGGGTTCAAATGTGGGTTATGGTATGGTGTTGTTATTGTTATTTTACTATACTGTTGCGCCAAAATTAATAAATTACTACTACTGCTACTACTACCACCACCCTCTCTTAATTCTAGGTCAATAAAGCAATAAATTGGCTGATGGTTGTTCCAAGAATATGACCTTTTGGTTTCACACAGCTTCTCCACATACCACAACATCAGATCGTGTTCAGACCACAAAGAGTTTGTTTGGAGCTGACAACCTCCTCAAAAAAGTCTCGTTGTGGTTGTTTTGGTTGGCGACCTCGCACAATTGCTTGTTCAGACCTGCACAAACGAACTGTAAAAAGGCGGGAAATAAACCCTAGAAGTCTGACTGAACCGGACCAAACCACGTAGGTGTGAGTTATTGCATACTCTTACACATCATCACATGGACACATCGTCAGTGATGTAACCTGGGGTCGCTGGGTGTTTCAACAATCATATACCCTCGCCCAAGTGACCCAGCCAGGGTTGATCAGGCCCTAGTTTGTGTAATCCATGGATCCCCCCTCTTGATCCATAGCCTTATGAATGCCCTTTCTGCAGCCTCAGCAGTGTTTCTGATGACTTTTTTACTTTGCAGTCCTGTGATGCCAAGGAGCTTGAGGACCCTGTAGAAAGACTGACCAGCAAAGCCTCTGCAGCCCACCTCAGTACAGGTGCATTGCCGCACCCCCATCCCTGTTTCTAGTGCTCACCAACCAGGTCCTCATACTTGACCCTCTTCCTTGCGTAGCCCTCGACAGTTGGTCAGTCGATATTGTGAAATATTGAAAGAAAAAACTGTCATAACTTCACTATCCTTGATTCTTGTATCTTTACGACAAGTTTGTTTCATAGCAACCCAATGTTAGTGACTATTTAGAATAGGTTAGCAAACTGACAGCCTTCAGATCAATGGACAGAGGGAATTACGAGATTATGCAGCCCATCGTCCTCTGATTCATTAGCAGCCTGTAGTGCTTTGCTCATAGTTTAGGGAAAACGAGGATTAATGCAGAGGGATGCTCTCTTGGGGGTAGAGCGAGGATAATTGCTGGCATCAAGCCAGGCTCATTAAAGCCATGTTGCCGGGTATTTGGACAGCCGCTGAGTGCTGTGCTAAAGGTAACAGTAGCTGAAGGCAAGACCAATTAGGAAGCATAAAAGGAAAAAATAAATAAATAAACACGTCAGGTAGAGTCAGCAGCTTTCAGTTCCATTTGTTGATTCCAATTTGAATATGACGGACTGCACAGGGTCGCGACAAATGAGTTCCTTACTCTCAGAAAAAAGTTTCAATCTCGACATAAAATGCTTTTCTTCACAGATAAGATTCTTCCTCTTATCTCTAAAACAGTGCAAATGTATTGTGAAGGATGCACTCCTTTTAAAGCTAAGGATTTAAAAGAGTACATCCTTCATCCTTCTGTATGTCGAGCATAAATATAAAGAAAACTGGACCTAATAAAAATGGCAGATATATTATTTTGGCCTTCATCTAGAATGTTTTAACAGCTAAACATTTTACATTTATTAAATGAAATCTCTGGAATGTGCTTCACTTCAGTGAACAATATTTATTCTGATGCCAAAGGAAGTTAGTTAATGTCCTACTTTAACATACAGTACAAAGTCAACTATTATATATTTTAAAAACCAATACTTAGCAAATAGTTCTTAAAACTGATCTTAAAGGACCACACTGGTGATTTTGCATGTTTGAGCTCAATAAATATCATCCGGCACATATATGCACTATTGAATACATAGTAATAACGATCTTATGACATTTTTCCCACATCAAGGGGACATCATGAGACAGTAAGAATTACAGAGCAATAACAGATTTTAACAGGTCAAAGGTAAGCACAGTTAATAGCATATTTCTCTCAGTATATAGAGCAAATATTATAATTATATAATATTTAGTAAGCAATATTATAAATGGGAAAATGTATTTAGGAGTGATTCACAGCTTTATCTTTATATCATGTTGCATTACTGCCAACAATTTTCCAAAATATAAAACCATAGTTTAGTTTTTGTGTTATTTTGCCAAATCTCCTAAAATTTCAAAATCAAATGTTCAGATGATACATCCACCTTCAATGTTAACACGAAAGCTAACACCTATGCACAACTGTAGAAGGCAGGGTCGTTTTAATTTCTGTGTAAAAGCTGTCTTCTCCTGGGACTATATTCCCTGGTGGAGACATACATTTTCTTCCATACAGCTCTGTGTTAAACCGGTTAAATGAAATAACTCTGACAAAAAGAATGACTTTGGTTCAATGTGATGGATTACATATCTAAAGCACATTTCAAGTCTCTACAAGTTGATTTTAATAGCGTATGGGAATGAACTGAAATCAATGGCAGTCTGCAAGGCAGGAAAAACAAGTCTAAAATGATGACTCCAGTAGTATGTTTTAGAAAATGGTTGGCAGTAGTGAAACATGCATGCCGGTTGTAACTGTTAGGTTCTTGCAAAATCACAAGTATGGTCCTTTAAGAACTTTCAAATGAATTAAGAGCAGAGGCTCACAAAACAGCAAATGCATAAATCAACAGCTGCAGAGTTAATGAACTGAACAAAGTATGAACAGTATCTAAAAGGGTAAAACAGTTGCAGGGTTATAAACCAATTGGATTAGTTAAGAAGTGAATGTACATTAAGCAAACAGACCTGTAGTCTGAACAAAAAGCCCTCTGCTGAGCGCATGGTATATAAATAAAGGACTAACGCTCTCATTGTTCCTGCCTGAATACACAGCAGCACTTGTTTCTTTTGTGAACCGTACCATCGAAGCACAGTACCCAGCCAGAGAAGTGTCTGATCACCACCCCTTTAAAAACTAACCCACAGTCCACTGAGTCAGACAGGGTTTCACACTTCAGCAGAAACAGAAACCATTAACAGTCCCTGCAAACAACATGGCAATCTTCCACAGCATCCTGTCCTGGCTGTAATAAAAGGCCAAGCAGAGCACACCATGAAACTTTCCAAAAGCACAGCATGTCGAAGCGCTTCTTAAAATGCGAGACTCCTGGAGAATGTATTTTTGACAAAATGCTGCAGTTGCTACGCTGTAATGTAAGGATCCATTTGTAAGCACCCAGTGGTCTGTTGTGATGAGTTATCAGGGGGGCTGCAACCATTTTAGCATCATTACCAGTAGAGTTAGCCTTTTGTGCTATCGTGATGTGATTCTGAGGCGTTATTATCAATCCCACCTCACTTCTGAGTAGAGGTGCATGACATAGTGGCTCAAAGCGCTGAATCCAAATGACTAAGAGCGAATCATTCTTACTGCACTTACAGAAGAGAGAGGAATTTGCTCAAACAAATGTAGATTACTAAGAAAAACACTAAGATACAACAAACAGAATTAAAGGCCGTAGTGCTAACATTTAGCATAGTGCTTTTCAAACTGTGAGGCGTGCCTCCCCAGGCAGGCACCATTGCATTCCGGGAGAGGCATGGAGGGAGAGTCGTTGACTGGAGTTGATAGTTTGACATGACGATTTGCACCAATATGACCTGCAGAAGAAGGAGCGATAAAGGAAGTTAGCCTCCTTAGCTCAATGAAGCGATTTTTGAAAGCTGCTAACGGAATATCAGAATATCTCGCTCGCATGTGTCTGCTGCCTCTCTCTGCCTCTCTCCCTCTCTCTAAATTCAAATTTGAGCTTTATTAGTTTGAGAGCTTGTTTTACCAAGGGTTCAAGTTAGACACTATTGCTGCATGCCTATACATATTAACAGGGTTGCACATAAGTGGTACACAGCTTGCAATAACACCCTTATTTTGAAAATACGCGGTCAGCTCTCCTAAAAGCTTCGCACACCAAGCCAGTGGCAGCCGTAAGAGTGCAAATTCACTGTCAGACTGAAACAGGTTGAAATTTTTGCGAGAGGGTGTTTTTATGAATACCTTACCCAACATGTAAACAAGGAAATACCGCATTAACGCGACTTTCAAGGCAAACGCTAACAGATACTGTAACAGGTGCTTATGAATAAGGGAACGTGGTTGTGTGACGGTAAATTTGAGCAGTATGAAATTTCGGTGACATTTTAAACTGTATTTGCCTCACGTGTGTTTGCGATCAATAAATTTGATAGATAAGCCCACTCAGCTGATCAGTCAGTTTAAATGGTGAGTTTTGATCCAATTTTGCACCTCTCTCTCTCTCTCTCTCTCTCTCTCTCTCTTCTTTTCCTCACAAACAATGATTAGCAACAGTAAATCTTACTTTAACATTTTGGAGTTAAAATCTAAACAAAACAATCATTCATTTGAGACGTTCTGCTGTCCATGTCACACGTTACACACACTATGTGCACGTTTTTTTTTTTTTATATTTTTGCCAAAGCAGTTTCAGCAGATTCCCATGGGAATGTTTTCCATGTATTGTTACTCCCATTTTCATCCACTGGCTGACAGTTGTCTTACTACAGGCACTCAGGAAGTCGCCGGAGACAGCGCTGCAGAAAGTTTGGAAGGAGAGGGCATACGCCGTTACCACAAAGGGATTTCACTCTTGCCTCACAGCTCTTGTCCCTCTTCCATCCAGCTTTCAGCACTTTTGTCAGCACAGTTCCAGACATATTCTGTTGAGTGGTCTTGCAGTGCCTGGAGGACAGATATATCCTGCTTATTTTTATCCATCATTATCCATCTCATCCACAGATATAGAAATAAAACTGGGATTAATCTGTTAGGAGACTCTGTCTCCAGGAAAAAAAAAATAAAAAAATAAAAAAGTCGGCAGTCAGCATGGAGCTGCTAAAAAGGAGCAGTACTGCTCTGAGATGCACAAATCCTCTAAATGTATTTAATATGAGAAAATGCTTAGAGAGATGATTTTTCTATCTGGATCTGCATTAAAATGACAATCATGAGCAAAAGAGCAAAAAATGTTCACCAATTTTGTGTCCAGAAAAGTTAAGAAATCCTTTACAAACTTCCCGGTTTGTAAAGGAAAAAAAAAAAAAAAAAAAANAAAAAAAAAAAAAAAAAAAGAAAAAAAAGATTTAAAACCGAACTGCCTTTGCGAACATTGATGTTTCAACTAACTTATCAATTTGCTGAATCCACAGCGGTGACCTCAGCGATCAAAGGCACAGACTCACCTGAACAGCTGTCCTTGGAATTTAAGGGAACGTGTTTTCAGGCAAAACACATTCATTTTTTAATTTCATTTTTGAAGACTCGGCTCACATGAGGTCTTACTCTACAGTAGGGCTGTCACGATATCAGATTTTCACTACACGATTATCCTGGCCAAAAGGATTCACGATAACGATATTATCGTGATATCCATAGAAAATTTGAAAATAATAATAATAATAGGAAGAATTCTATCAGTCAAATTCACCTTTAACTTTGTTTATTGTGTGTTTTGTCTCTTTTTTTGGCAAATGAACCCAGAGGGAAATTGCATTATCACAGGAGCTCACAAAACACAAAAACACATAATCAAACAGCAAGCTCAAATAAGAATATGAACTTCATATTCTTATTTTATTACTACTCTTGATATAATAACCAGGAGAGAGAAAATCCTGTCAAGTCCAACGCCATGATAACTTAGCTTTAACAACACAACTAAGACCTTAATGTAACATTTCCTGTTTCAGAGCTAGCAAGCTAACTGCTACTTCCTCTCTCTACCAGAAATCTGCAAGATGATGGAGGTGAAGGTGGTGAACAGGTTGATGGTTACTGTCGATCAGCATTTCCTCCAGACTGGGGCGTCTACCAACACCCTGTCTTTTTTACCAAATCCAAAAAACTCTCACACTGGAACAACAGATTAACTACAACATTCTACTGCTGACCTTCAAAGCCCTCCATAACCTGGCCCCACCATACCTCTCAGAACTTCTTCATCCCTACACACCCTCCCGTTCTCTGCGATCTTCTTCAGCTGTTCTACTCTCAGTTCCATCCTTCAGACTCAGCACCATGGGTGCCAGAGCTTTCAGCTGCTCTGCACCCAGACTCTGGAACTCTCTTCCACTACACATCCGTCAGCTGGACTCCATCACACAATTCAAATCACAGATTAAAACACACCTGTTCAAATTGGCCTACACTCTGTAAACTGTCGCATGTTTTATGTTTTATCCTCTTTTGTCTTCATTGTTTTAAATGTTTTTGATTTTGCTGTTTTTTGCTGTTTACTGTTAGGTGTCCTTGAGTGCCATGAAAGGCGCCTACAAATAAAATGTATTATTATTATTATTATTATTATTATTACTGGCCAGCTAACTTTTTTAGGTTAGGGTAGAGCATCTCGCTCTTGTCTGTCATCTCCTGACATGATTTTGTGCGGCAGTAGTAGCCACACACTGTGGTAGTGGCTAGCTAGCTAGATACTGCGTCTCAGCGTCATGTCACATGTGTGTGTGTGTGTGTGTGTGTGTGTGTGTGTGTGTGAGGCATTGAGGGAGGGTGACAAAGCGAGAACGGAAAGAAATGGAAATGATTTAAGAGGTGCTGGATTATTTACACGGTATTATCATATGTGTATTATTAACATATCAATATTTCATTTTTTAAATCTCACGGTTATCGTCAATACCAGTATATTGTGACACCCCTACTCTACAGGGAAGAATGTCAGTGTTTCAGGCGTATATATGTCGTATCATGAACTCTGAAGAGAATTATGTGCCATCAAGAACAGCAGAGAGGAGAAGCCTGAAGCAGGTGTGAGAGCCCTTGCCGTAAAACCAGCCAATCAGTGCTTATTGTCCTCAAATGTTTTTGCTTTTGCTTTTCCATCTCCCTCTACTCTAACACACCTGATAAGATAAATTTACTTGATAAGAGTTGGTTTCTCCCAGATCTTTTCTGGCTTAAACACACCTGATTTAGCTAGTCAGGAGTGGGTGGAAAGTATGCAGTGCTGGGGTAAAGAAGGAGCAGGACTGGCTCCTACTGAAGAGAGATTTTGCAACCCTGCCAAAATGACTGCCTTCAGATTTGAAAGGCACTGTAGGTAGTAATGCTTCAGGCTGTTGTTTGATGAATGGAGTAAAACCGTTGATGGGTCATTTAATGTGGCAGCGGAGGAAGGTAAAGGCTTTGTGTTTATAGAGGAACACTAACTGATGCCACAGGGGAACAGGAAATGAATGCTAATAAACAAGCAGACATGATGCTACATAGGAAATCTGAAGAAACCAAAGAGAAAATGTGCACCAAATCACAGGCGATGACTGAAGACTCTAAACACACGGAAGCCTTTTTAAAAGAGGGTCACAGATTGATAAAGCCTGGCCAACACTGGATTTAATGTTTTTTCTTAGGTCAATAGTTATATTGACTTCTACGAGTAAAAACAAAAACTAAAAAAAAAAAAAAACTGATTAAGACATGTTGGCTGATATTTGCTTCTTGCCTTAATACATAATATAAACATTTTTTTGGCAAGAATCCTTCAAATTTGGTTATGTTGCATGTTTGAGCCCAATAAATACAATCCACATGCACGTTACACTACTGCCAACCATTTTCCACAACATACTACACAACTGGTAAATATTAGAGTTGTTTTTCCTACCTTCCAAGCAGCCAGTATGCTACAAAATCAACTTGGAGAGACTTGAAACATGCTTGAGATAAGTAATCCATCACAGCAAACCAAATGTCATTCTTAGTTTTTGTTGAAGTTACTTAGTTTAACCAGAACTGCATAGAAAAAAATGTACATCTCCGCCAGAGAATATAGTCCCAACAGAAAACGGCTTTTACCAAAAAATTAAAAATGACCGTGCCCTCTGCATTTGGATGTATGTGTTATGTTATGTGTCCTATAAGGAGGTTACTAAAATATATTTTACAGTTAAACTGTAAACTTTATAATGAAAGATGACAGTAACTATAACTATAAAATAACTGTTAATTTTGAGAAGCAAGCTGGAGAAGTGAAATTGTGATAAGTCCTTATAACAGATGAAAACACAAATATAATCCATCAAATAAATACAAAAATGAAACTGCTAAAAACATCCATGTTTTGCAGTTTCTTTCCACATAGAAATGCAATTTCTTTCCACAACACAGGAATTGATTCTGATACCTGTAATAATCCAATATTGGCCACAGCATCTGCCTGTCAGTGCATCAGTTAAGCTCTATTGATCAACTCATGCAGTTCAATTTCAAACTGGCAAGGTGTGTGTGTGTGTATGTGTGTGTGTGAAAGGTTATGCAGCCTAAAAGCACTAATGCGACATAATCTTGGAAACAAGGGAGAGGAAATAAGGAAAGACTGATGGTATAAAGTAAGAAGTAATGCTGGTGAAACCTCTACCTCTGCTCATTAGGCCTGATCCACATCAAAAGGTTCGGGTTAATTTTGAGTACAATAATTTACAGACATTTAAATTTCTATTTTTCAGATGTGCAACAAAAATGCAACTTGAGGTAAGTGATTCAAACATGCAATGACTTCAGAGAATTGCTTCAGGGTTCAGAGAATTTCATATCTATTATAATCCTCTACGGTTCAGGGGAAAAAGAAAAAAAAACTTTCAAAAAAAAAAAAAAAANAAAAAAAAAAAAAAAGGCAAGATTACAATTTCCTAACCAACTTATTCCTTTGCAGAAATACATCTTTTGATCAAGGACCACAGCTGGATGTCTCGCCGCCATCATTTCCGACACATGGGTGGTTGAAAGAGCGAGACAAAGCTCCAGACGGCCCTACTGTTCTGTCGCCTAAGTCTGAAAGTTTCGTGTCAGATTACAAATAGCTTTCAGGCGACATTATGCTTCTGTCAGGCTGCTGAGGGCTGTTCAACCTGCTCAGACGGACTATCCACGGCGCTCAAGGTTTGGGGACACAGAATAGAATCATGTTTGAATGATGGAGCGGTCTGTGTGGGAGCAGTAATTTTCTGTTAATGTCAGCATGATGGCAAAGTGGAGTCGACCTGATCTTGCGTACAGTGGTGGGCCGTCAGGGCCAACAAGGCCTTCTCTGCTGGCCTAGAGATGGTCAGAATCATCAAATTATCCATCCATCCATCATCATCCGCTTATCCGGGTCCGGGTCTCGGTGGCAGCAGACTAAGCAGACCAGCCCACACTTCCCTGTTCCAGCCAGGCCCTCTAACTCCTCCTGGGGGACTCTGAGACGTTTCCAGGCCACCCTCCAGCGTGTCCTGGGTCTTCCCCGGGGCCTCTTCCCAGTAGGACGTGCCTGGAAGACCTCCCTAGGGAGACGACCAGGGGGCATCCTTATTAGGTGCCCGAACCACCTCAACTGACTCCTTTCGATGTGGTCCTTCCCGGATGTCCAAGCTTCTCACCCTGTCCCTGAGAGTGAGCCCAGACACCCTACAGAGGAACCTCATTTAAACTGCTTGTATCCACAATCTTGTCCTTTCAATCACTACCCAAAGCTCATGCCCATAGGTGAGGATAGGAACGTAGATTGATTGATAAATTGAGAGCCTCGCCTTCTGGCTCAGCTCCCTCTTCACCACAACGGTCTGGTCAAGTTATGTTTTTATAATTTAATATATATTTTAATTAATGCTATATGTATTTTACAAAGTTCATTCCCATCATTTTATTAACGTCATTTCATTGCTACTCTCTCTCTCAGTCGCTGCTTCCAGTGCAGCTCATATAAATTAGAGCTCTTACCCAATCAGATTTTTCCACCTGTGCTGTCTCTGGGTAAAAAAATCTAGCCTGAGGCCTTCAAAATCTCAAGTGAATCCCCTCTGCTATTCAAGCAAATGGGACGATGTTGTTGATTGTCATATTCTTTAACCAATCAGATTTCGAGTTTGCCATGTTGGGCATATTCTTTCACACACCAGGGCCTTCTAGCTGGCTTTGGCCTACGTCATCAGAGTACAGCATTATGCTGCACAGCTACAGCCTGCCAGAAATTCATTAGAAGAAGAAGAGAGCCGGTTAGCTTAGCTAACTCAAGTAAACCTAGCTAGCACGTAACGGAGCATTAATGAGTATGTTATTTATACTTTCTTTCTTGACGTTTAGATTTTTTGTTTAGATTTTTACTTACTCTTATTTTTTAACGCACAATGGCTGAAGGAGGAGAAGAAATGGATTTACTAGCAGTGTTTTTTTCACATTGTAGAACTTAAATGCACTGATAATGTACAACCGTGTCGTTAAACTCTTTATAAAGACAGAAAGGAGGATGGACTTTGTCTTCAGATGATGAGCAGCTTTGGTAAGTCTGATGGATTTTTATGTGGCTGGAATCTGTGGAGAAGCCTGTTGAATCTGATTGTGTTATTTGTGTTTTACAGCATTTTTGCTTACTTGCTGGTCGTATGAGTAAATGTGATGGTTGTTGTGAGTTTGTTCTTGTTTCTTTGGTAATGACACTGATTTAGGCTATGCCATGTTTATATGTGATGCAGCATCCTGTCATAATGCGTAATAATGCTACATCCTATTCATGTCTCTGCAGTTAGTGTGTTGTAGCTGTCATAGTGTTGATCCTCGTGTTAAATCACTTTATTCCACTTGATAAAGGTTACTGTCACTGTGAATATGGGCTGGTTATGTCGAATAATGCAGCCTATAGTCCTAGTGTCATGCTGAGGTTATTAGAAGGTGGTTTAACTATGGGAGGAT
This sequence comes from Lucifuga dentata, assembly GCA_014773175.1. NCBI lineage: Eukaryota > Metazoa > Chordata > Actinopteri > Ophidiiformes > Bythitidae > Lucifuga > Lucifuga dentata. The sequence continues at coordinate 62,655 of VXCM01002257.1, forward strand.
AGCACTGAAGGTCTAGGTGTAAAATACACGGCCTGCCACTGCTTGTATAACTTACTGCCCTTTAAACTGTGGCTGTGAAAAAAAAACAATGAAATGCATGATGGTTTTTAGCTCCACGGACATTTCCACAAGCTGCCTCCACAAACTCACATTATGCCAACAGATAGAGAACATGGAAAGTTTCTAGTGAAAACTTCATTAGTGACTTTGAACACAGAATCAACCCATTGTGCCTCATGGAGATTATACTGAAGAGTATACGAATAATAGTGGAGGTACACAAGCAATATGACACTTAAAACAAGGCTAATTACGGAGAATTAAAACTCAAGTCCACGCTGTGTATTGTCTCAGAATGATGATTATAGCCTGAAATAGCACCATGTTACTGAACTTTACTCAACGCCAAGATTCAAAATAATACAGTGTGTTGATCAGCCACACATAATTATGTATGTATGGGATGTGACATAATTCACAGTAACTGCCATATTTCCTTGTGTTGTCCCCAGGCGGTTACTTTTTCAGACAGCGACTGTTAGGACTCTAGTCTGTGTTGTATTCGCTTAAATAAAATGCTTCAGCTATGTTTCGTGGGATTCTGCCTCCTCCCTGCTCACACACACTTTAACAGACTGCTTTTGAAGCTGTCGATGTTCCGTTCCAATCCTGTTCTAGGCAAATCCAGATTTGACGGCATCTGTTCAAGCGTAGAAAAGCTGAAGTGTCAAAGTATAACCCTGATACGTATCTGCTAGGCTAGGCGTACAGGAAACATCAATGGACTCCAAAACAAATGTCTGCAATGATAAGACGAGCTGTTTGGATTCTACAGACTTCCTGTCTTATCAAAGCTTGGGCCTTCATGATATAGATTCTGTAAAGTGACACCTTAACAAACGGTACTCTCATCAGCCAGTCAGCTGACAAGGAGCTGACTTCAAATAAACTTGATGATTATTGACAAAAGGGCTAATTGAATTACATGATTAATCAACAAAGCCTCCCCNCCCCCCCCCAAGTAAAGTCAAATCATGAGGACCACGTGTCTTTATCTGTGAAGGCTCAGTTAACTGATGGGATTTACCACACTAAGGGACAAAATTACTAAAAATATCCAGCTGTTTTTGGAGCAAATGACTCAAATAGTATTTGCCCATATTTACTATGAGGCTGCACCAAGACTTTGTCTATAAATTATGGAAAAGTGGCACTGCTGTGAACTGCTTATTTGGTTTAATGTCTTCTTTATTTCAGTGTATTTCTATGTAGGACTGCAAAAATATCTGAGTAAAAACTACCTGTTTTTTTTTTTTTTTTTTTTTTTTTTTAAAACAGGTGTAAACGTTGTGGTGCTTATTGAAGAAATATAATTATTTTGTGCCATATTGAAGGAGCAGTGGATTACTGTAGTTCCAAAATTGTGTGTTCCGCCAATATTTCAGTTCAGCATCTGACATGCTTTTGCACTCCATTGCTGTTGAGCCTTAAAGGACCATACTGGTGATCGTGCAAAGTTGAGCCCAATATGTACAGCTACATACATTGTACTTTAGTGGCAACCAATTTCCAAAACATAAAACTGTATTTTAGTTTTCTTGTTACTTTTTAAATCCCCTAATCTTTCAAAATAAAATGTTCAGGTGATACACCCACCTTAAAATTCAATGTTTCACCTTCTAACACTTACGCACGATTGTAGAAGGCACGGTCATTTTAATTTCTCCATAAAAGCTGTCTTCTCTTGGGACTATATTTCCTGGCGGAGAAATACATTGTCTTCTGTGCAGTTTCATGTAAAGTTCAACAAAAAACAGACTTCAACAAAAAAAGGCTAATAGCCATAATGTTTGTTGTGATAACTACGTATCTTAAGCATGTTTCAATTCTCTACAAGTTGATTTTTATAGTGTCCTGGAATGAACTGAAGCTAATAGCAGTGTGGAAGGTAGGAAAAGCAATTCTAAAATTAACTGCTGAAGTAGTATATTTTGGGAAATGGTTGTCAGTAACATAACGTGTATGTGAATTGCATATATTGGGCTCAAACGTGCAGGATCACCGGTATGCTCCTTTAAACAGCCCAGTATTAGCTTGTTATTAGCAACAGTTCATTTGACTGTGGCTATACTCATTTACGACAGTGCTAAATGAAAGAAATGTGGAAATAATTTAGTGTCTGACTGCAATTTTCTTGTAAATATTCCCTTAAAGCTGCAGTTTGTAGTTTGTAAGTCCACTGTACCTGTTTTTTTTAAATGGGCAGGAAGAGGAAGACAGGCTTTATATACTATAAATATTAGTCCTGACACATGCAAGGTTATGACACAGGGCTCAGCAGATCCAGACATTACTAGAAATAGATCTGTCAGAACACTGTCTTATCCTAAAAAAAAAAAATATCCTACCCACCAGGAGGAATAACACATCATCTCACATCAACTCATATGTAACAGTTTAGCTTTAGCTGTCTGATCCCTGCTGGTAAAGATATGAGTTGTAAGATTCTGAAGGTTTTACACCAGACTGAGTAAATAGACAAGGAAAATCATTTCACGGATAAAGAAACTTTTTCTAAGCTCCGTGATGCTTCTTTTCCAAACTTTTCAAGGACGCTGATCCAGTCAAAAGCAACATTCCTCTCATCATGGTTTAGCGAGAGACATTAAGGGGAAGTGCTGAAAGAGAACTTGGCCATAAATGGATAAAGAAAAAATATTTCACTTGTACTAAAGATCAAATATTACATTTCCCCTGGCAAACATTCAACATGACAGAGTTTATAAATAAAGAAGAGGATATCACAGCCACTTTAAGAACACAACAACCCCAACCCAATAATAACTCAGTCTGAAATCAAAAATGACATATTCAAGTATAAATATCTATTTCTTTGCCTAATACTACAGTTCTCTGTGTGCCTTAAAATTGGTGTTTCTGCTGTGAGCAGGTTTTACGAACTGACATCACACTTTCTCAAAAAAAAAAAAAAAAAAAANAAAAAAAAAAAAAAAAAAAACCAAGACACAATATTAAAGAGAGTATTGTCAAATTCACCTAACTTATTATCTAGAGACCTCACATAACAGAATACTGCCTAACCCTACCTGCTCTGACTTTAATATTATGAGAAGAATTCCCTAATTAGCCTGTACATTCTGCAGAGTCATGCTGGAGTTTGTCTTCCTCTGTCGGTCTAAAGGATTTTATCTCACTTAGGATGTGAAAGATCGATACCTGGAGGCATAAGAAGAGCAGGGTTGAATGTGACTGATGACTTTGCTAGATCGCCTGTGATCCCAGGCTTAATGAGGCGAATCTCTGAGGGTGCCGACGGCGTCTGACCATGTGACCCTGGCGGTTGCTCTGTGTTTAAATTATCTCCTGGCTCTGTATAAAAAAAAAAATCTTTCTCTATTTTAAAATATATTGTCTTGTGAAGCCAAAACTCATCAGTATTTCAGTTCACTTTGTTTTGGTGTACATCTCAACAGAATTTAAAATCTAATTTAAGAGTTATTAAATTAAATACTTAATTAACTAGAAAGCTAATTCTACAGTCACATTAACCATTATGAATAAATGGATTTGTTTTTTTGTTTTTTTTTCCACTACAATAAATAGTAGGTTCTGCTGCTTGTTTTCAAGCAACATTTCTCAAAAAATTAATACTGGATTTGCTAAACACAGAATGAAAGTGATGGATATTCATAACCCTCAGCAATGCCTTTCATCCTTTATTCAAGACTAGTTTTTTCTTTAGGTGTAACAGAAAAAAGTTGGTGATTAAAACGCATAAAGAATTAAGAGAAATAAATCAGAGTGAATAAGCGGCCATTAATATGCCTCATAATGATAAATAACTGATTGAGGAACCAAAGACTCCAGCACAAAACAACAACTTCCTCAGGTTTTGCCTGAGAAAGACCTTGCCGGTCGAAATGTTGCACTTGGGAGCTTTAAGTTTGGTGTGTGGTCCACCCTTTCTTCATGCTGTATTCTGTTTAGTCCTGCACCTGATCCCAACTTGGGCTGGATGTGCACACCCCCCTACTTATTTTTGGTCCAGCATAAAACAAGCCAGAGAGAGCAGAAGGCCAAAATGGAACTCCTCTGGACTCCATGTGGTTCAACAACTTTCCTACGTAAACCAAACTTCGTAGGATTAAAGAGAACTCTTGATACATAATCAATATTTTAGCCATACAATCCTTTGAGCAAATGAGCACTTGTTACAACAGTTCTGGAGCTAGCATTTCTATGGCTGAATGGCTGTAAGAGCTTAAAGGTGATTTAGGGAAGGAGGACTATATAAAATCCTAATTAGACAATAGGCCTCCTTAATAAACCCCATAATGCATTCATATCCTAGACAAGCAACCATCCTGTGTATCTGCTCTTATGCTTTGTATGTTGTATGTTGCACACTGACGTTGATGTGTGTGGTGTTTTTCTTGGTGGTGAGACCAAAGACCAATTTCCAGCACACTGGACAATAAAGCATTGTATTGTATTGTATTGTATTGTAAATATTTTTTTGTGGAAATGCAGAATCAGAGCCCAAACAGACACACAGCCACTGTTGTGTTTTGTTTGGTTTTGTACACAGCGACAACAAAATTTCAAGACTTTTTTTTTTTTTTTTTTTTTTTTTTTTTTTTTTTTTTTTTTTTTTTTTTTNGCACGAAACCCTGACCCAGAATCAGGTCATCTGCAGGAAAATTTCAAGACTTTTGAAGAAGATAGAAAACTACAAAAAAACAAACAAACAAAAAAAAAAATCACTGTGGACTGACAACAAGGTGCCAGCTCTTCTGTCTATTCATGAGCTGATCCAGAGATAATCTGAGTTTTACGTTTTGGAAAATGATTGTCAGTAACGTAACATGTATGCTAGTAGTATTTATTGAGCTTAACAATATGCAACCATCTGTATGGTCCTTTAAAGTTAACCACGCACACCGAGCCCTCTCTGGTTCAAAACTTAACCAATAGATCACCTTGTGGTTGGTGCAGAAATAGTCTGGATCATGTTAATGCCACAAATAAACTGCTCCAGGTTTTGTTTTTGACCGGACAGAGATGGTTTTCTCAAAATGGGCTCATCGTGGTTTTTGGTCCACAACCGAGTGCGACCACTGTGTTCAGGCCTGCCCAAATGAGCTGCCACAAGGGCAACAAACCCAAGTCAGATTTCATCGGACAGTACGGACCGAGACATCGTGCAACTTTTCCTGACAGATAAAGACCAAAGAATAACCTGTACTCCATGTGGAGATAATATGTTGTTGCAGCAGAGGTAAGAAAACAAGTCCCAGTTATCACACAAACAACAAGGAGAGAGAGAGATTTCAAAGAAAGGGCACACAGCAGGGATGCCGTCGCGATTCCTTACCAGGCTCCTCTTCCTGTGCCATGCAGGTAAAATGACACATTCCGACATGTAACCACTGGTGACATTTAACGGCGAGGCTGTCGACATGACTCAGAAGCGTGCCCACCTCCAGCCAATTAAGCGTGGTTTTTCCCTTTGCCCTGAAGATCCACGGTGCTTAAGAATGTCACAGACCACCCTTTAGCTCAGGCAGGCTGGGGAGGATGACATTTCCAATATGGTGTATCTACAAAGGACCCTTCCTTCGAGTCAATTTACAATTTTCATTTCAACGGTTAAAAAAAAAAAGAAAGATGTACGACAAGGATTTACTCATGCTTGCGAGAAGCCAACAGCCTAATATCCACTTCCAAGTTATGTTAGCCAGACAATAATTCCTACAGCCCTTAGCGGTGGAGTGTCCCAACTTGTCTCAAATCACATATTTATGAGCCATTTTCTATTTTACATCTGCCTCTAACAGGGCTCTTCGGGCTTAGCCGCAGAAATATGAATGTAATGTATGAATGTAAATAAGTCCCAGCCTGGATGAGCCAATTTAATCCTGTGGGTGCTGCTGAATAAGAGCGTTATCAACCAACTGGTGTTTGATGTACCATGGTTTAAAGGAACATACCGGCAATCGTGGATCGTGAACCCAATATATACAATCCAGTTCCAATACACGTTACCAACAACCATTTCCCAAAATATATGACTTTAGCTGTAAATTTAGGAATTTTTTTTTCCCTACCTTCCAGACTGACATTGGTTTTGGTTCATTTCAATACACTATTAAAATTGACTTGTAGAGACTTGAAACATGCTTGAGACACATAATCCATCACAGCAAACAATGTATCTATTAGGTTTCTCTCTCTCTCTCTCTCTCTCTCTCTCTCTCTAAAGCTTTGTTCTTGTTTGTAACACGTGGTTTGATTTGAAGTCTACTGAGGCCAGCATGTGCTATATATTGCGGCTGGCCAATCAGAACACACTTGTTGCCATCACCCATCAACATGTGGCTGATTAGACACACCTACTGAATTAGAGGCTAGCAAGCGAGTATTTGGTCAGCATTTGTGTTTCGTCATCTGTGGGTGTCGCCAACACAGGCCTGATGCAGCTGGCCAATCAGAACAGAGCAGGCTTTTTCGGAAGAGGCGCCTTAAAGAGATACTAGTGCAGCGCCCGTTCAAAATGTGCTTGTTCAGAACAGGCCGGACTTTCTGGTGTGTGCCGTAGCTTGTCATAATTTTGTTTCGTCCTCGTGAGCTAGCTTTGTTTGCTGAACGGGTTGAGACCGTGCCACTGAACCGGAGCATATCCTGCCACACGGACTACTTTTTACCGGCACAGCTCAATTTGAGAACCGCTCATCCAAACAACATCACACTTGACACTTCACATCCTTGAGTCCTGAGCAATAAACCTGCTGAATTTCACCTTCATACAGTTTTAGAGATAATGGTCCCAGACAGAGATTTCTGTCTTTATAGTTAGATTACCTAAAATGTCTGTTTTCACTTTGTGTGCACAGCGGTGCTACAGCAAGGCAGAAGAGAAGTGGATCTATAGGTTTTTAGCATTGACCCAAAATGAAAATAAAAACATGGAAATTTGTATGATATGTCTCTTTTAAAGAAGAAAGTATTTGTGGCTCCCAGATGAAATAAAATGAACTGAAAATAGACAGAAGCTCCTGGCTGATGCTGTTGCATTTGTGAAATCATCCTCGTGTTACAAGCCTGACACTTATTTTGCTGAGTGGTGATGGTGGATTGATAGATCTCTCTCCTCCCTGCAGGAGTGCAATGAAGATAAGTAATTACCACAATAATGGCTTCATTTCTCGTCTTGTTTGTGATGTGGCAGCTACGGCATGTCTTCTCAACAGGCTAACCCCGGCAAAGTCACAAGACTTCCATTATTTTAACATTAAACAACACACTCATAGTAAATGCAGAGAAGTCCATTAGAGATCCAATATTTTAAGCAAACAGTTTTTGCCTGAACTCCTTCCTTCCTTCCTTCCATCTACGCTAGAAAAGAATAACTGACAATAAATCAAAGCAGGTTATTTATCAATTCATTTCTCATGTTTGCTGCAAACTGATGATGATGTATATTTATTCAAATAATCATCAATTTCCTTGCACTCATGAAAAATATGCTTTTATAATACCCAATAGCACATGAAAGAAGAAAACCTTTTTCCACTCTAACCACACTTTCTCGGAGGCAATCATACAAAGGGCCTGACCCAACTGCAGACATAATGTACAATTTCCAGATTAATAATAGAAACACAATTTCCAGTTCGCTTCCTGCTGCAGTCGTCATGACGTCTACAAGCCACAAACAGGGGAGGAATCTGTGAAAATGTGTCTCCTGTGCCGCACGGATCTATATGGAGAACAAATTGAACTTTACCAGAAAAAAATACATTAAAGATGATGACTCCATTAAAATCATGGTAGATATGTAGGGAGCACCATAGTGTGCACATATAAAAGCCCGCTACCATTAACTCTATTTTGAGACGTATCAAGAAAGTAACTCTGTTAAATCGGTCCAACACAGAGCTGCATGGAAGAAAATTATGTCTCCGCCAGGGAATATAGTCCCAGGAGAAGACGGCTTTTACAGAGAAATTAAAAAAAGACCGGAAGTAAGTGTTAGCAGGCAAAACATTGAATTTTAAGGTATTACCTGAAAATTTGATTTTGAAAGATTGGGGGATTTGGCAAAATAACATGAAAACTAAAATACAGTTTTATGTTCTGGAAAATACTACCTGCATACAATAATGTGTATGCAGGTAGTATTTATTGGGCTTAAAGGACCATACCACCCATTTTGCATGTTTGAGCCTAATATATTCAATTTTCATACATGTAATGTTACTGACAATCATTTCCCAAAGCATGCTACTGGAATGGTGAATTTAAAATGTTTTTCCTACCTTCCAGACCTCCATTGGTTTCAGTTCATTCTGCTACACTATTAAAATCAACTTATTGATACTTGAAACGTTCTTGGGATAGGTAATCCATCATCACCAACAAGACGTGTATTCAGGTTTTTTTTGAAGTTATGTAATTTTAGTGTTTAAGCTCAATAAAAAGCGTGGAGTGAATGTATGCCTCCACCGGGGAATATAGTCCCAAAAGAAGACCTGCGTTTATGGAAAAATTTAAAGGACCGTGACTTCATAAGGCTGTGTAACTATTAGCAGGAGAAACATGGATTTTTAAGGTGGGTGTATCACTTGAATATTTGATTTTGAAAGATTAAGAGATTTTGCAAAATATCAGGAAAGCTGAAATACAGTTTTATGCTTTGGGAAATGACTGTCAGTAACATTACGTGTATGAAAATTGATTAGGCTCAAACATGCAAAATGGGTGGTATGATCCTTTAAACATGCAAAATCACAGGTATGGTCCTTTAAAGTCGAGCTGCAACTCCTTTTGATTCTGTAAAGTTGAGTCAACAAATTTGTGACCTGAGTCGAGTCCAAGTCATGCAACTCAAATGACTTGTTCTGGCATCATACTTTGGAGTGTTGCCAGGACTTCTACAAACTTCTGTTTCAGCATAGAGAAAGAAACTTACTAAAATAGCCCAGAATGTACCATTTTCAAATTAGAAAATACAACTTTGCATTGTGTAAGTTAGTATATTTTCAGAGAAAGGAGAAATATTACAAAGCTGCAGGTCTTGGCTGCATTCACAGGTCAGTAACAGTGAGTCTGTGGTGCAGCGTTGCACTTTTCCCAGACGTGTGGAAGAAAAGAAGGGAAGAAAGTCTATTTACAGAAAAGCTGACTGAGCTGCAACGCTTTCCCCCCCGCAGCTACCGAGTTCCTTAACTTCACAATTCAGCGGCGTTAATAACCAGGCGAGATTGTTTTGCATCTCGGCAACAGGAGTCACTTCATCATTTAAAGCATGACCAATCGCATCGACATCTGAATCATTCAATCATATTCCTTCTTAACAAAATTTCATTTCCTTGCGGGATTTATAAGCTGAGTTGGAGGTTACGGTCGGAGGATGCAGAGCTGCAAAACTGATTTGTAGTAAAGAAAAACATTCCTAAATTACAGCACGTGGCAACAATTAAAAAAAAAAATCAATAAGTGTGAAATAAAATGGGAAAGGCTGAATAAAATTTACACGAGACTTCATCATCCAGGCACTACAGGTCTCCTCTTTTTTTTTTAATTCATTCTAGCTGTAACCTTCAAGTAATAAGTTGTGTTTGTGAGTCGGGGTAAAGGGGCAAAACACAGTCATCATGGTTTTCCTCTTCAAAGATGCTCCCTGTTTCCTTTTATCCATTTTAATAATTATAGAAGAACATCAGGCGGGTGCTACATAATGATAACAGGACTCAAAAAGCCAGGGATGCATACTAAGGCCAATCTAATTAGCCCATCAGAGTCTCACGATAAGAGTTCCTATTAAGGCAGATGTGGCGAGGTAAAAAAGCTGGACTCCCTCGTGATATAATTATTCACCACCCTCACAACCGAGCAGTTATCCCATTAGATTACTAATGTAAACGAAAAAGAGACGATGGAGTCGCCGCAAGATGACACATGACCTCGCTTCAAAATCAGCTCGTCACATGGACGAAACCTCAGAGCTCTTTATCCTGCTGAGAGGCTCTTGACAGATCTCAAGGATCTGCGCTGTCCTTTCCCTCCCCCCACCCACTGATGCATTAGCAGAATTCAGACTCCATTAAGGATTATTATCCAAGAAGGAGGTGCACAGGTCTCAGACATTAGCAATCAAAAAGCAAGAGATGCTAAAAGTAGATGCTGATGAGAGCCTACGTGGGGATTTGAATATCAGAATTGACGTCTTGCAGAAAAGGTGAGGGTGGAAGACGGTTAGAATATGTGGTGCTGTGATGGTTTTATAGATTTTATTGTATTTCTGTCAGCCATGAACAAATGCGAAACGCTTGAAGTTTTACACTGTGGATATAAAATCAATCAAATACACCTGGAATTCACATAAAAAGTGTGTTCAGAGATGCAGCCTCACTCCTACGTGTCTAATTCATAAAACGCAGCTCCAGATTTACGTGCCAATAACAGCAAATAGCATCACGCAACCATGTTCCATCATTCATGAACTTGTCTTACCGCCTCCACTTAAATTTTTTAGCTTGAAGGAGGCGTCACCATGGGATTTCCTGATTTACATGTCGGGGAAGCGATTCGTAAAACACACCGTCTCACAAAAATGAAGCCCTGTGTCAGTTTGGTGGTAAATTTCAGTGGTATGAAATCTGGGCGACGTTTTAAACTGTATTTGCCTCATGTGTTAGTGATCAATAAATCTGATAGATGAGCCCACTCAGCTGATCAAATGGTGAGTTTTGATCTGATCTCGCTCACATTCTAGTGGCTCTGTGTCTCTTCCTCAAAACCTCAGTCCTCTGCTTCTCTCTCTCTCTCACACACACACACACACACACTCCACTACCATGCACAGGGACTCCGGGTAGTGTTTGGATGCTGTTGCAGCATTCTGTACCTCCTCTCTTAAATTGGGGAGCTCTAAAGCAGAGAATTAAATGTTTCCTTTGCTGACTGAACACGTTAATTTTGCCTTGACACCAGAGGCTCTTAGATATGTAGCAACATCTCACCCACTACTCAAGAGAAAAAAAGTACATGGATTGACCTGAAGGTGGTGCTGTAATAAGCATGTTTACATTTTGGCCTATAACTATTGAACTGTAAGTCATAGGATCAAAATTCTTTTTTCCCTTGGGTCCCATTCCTTGGGTCTGTATGCATCCAGCGGTATAGTCCAACCTCATCCCCCTGACTAGATCTTCCGCCATTTCGATTTTTGTCCAGAAGTGTTTTTTTCGCTACTCCTCCTACAATTTTGACTCAATTGACACGAGACTTTGCATAAACAATGTTTGGGCCAAGCTGGAAAAAAGTACTGATTTAGTTTTTTGATATTCTTTATCGTTTTGCTACAGTTGGCTGTCAAAGTTGAGTGGGCGTGGCTTAGTTGACAAAAACTACAATATCTCATAAATGATTGGGTCTATGTCACCAAACTTGGTGAATATCTGCACACATGAATTCTGCAAAAACTGAATCATTCGTCGAGTTGTCGCACGTGCATGGACCCCACTTATTGCCACTTGCAGCTATACATATATACACACGCACACACACACACACACACACACACACACATTTTTTTGTTAAATGGAAGACATAAAACAAAAAAATGCAGTCTCTCAATTGCGAGATACTATGTATATACGATGACAGCATATATACAGTTGTGACTCGCACTAGAACACAATAGAACTGTATATACAGATGGGTTAAACAAATTACTTAATAAATAAATGTAAGATATGTAAAGGACTGTTGTGCAGGAACCATAAAAGTACTGTGAGCTCCCGTTTTGACCGAAAACAAGTACACAACTATTAAGCAGTACTTGTATGTGTGTGTGTGTGTCCCTTTACCTCTTTGTCCATGCTCTCTAGGTCCTCCTTGCAAAGCGTGTACAGAGGCATCGTCTCCGACATGCTCGGCTGTCGTTTCCGACGGGAAGGTCCTGGCTGCTCATCGTCTTGGCTTGATCCTGCCGTCTCGTCTTGCTGACTTTTGGGAGGTCCCCTGAGATAAATAACAACCAAAAATAAATAAATTAAATCATATTTTATGCTATTTAACCTATTGTTTATCTTTCACCTAGTGGATATTTGATTTGTCAAATACAAGTATAGTGAATGACATTAATAATGCCTGCATTCCATTTAGATGCACAATTGCTCCATATTGTGCATATTGGCTTATTGGCACACAGAAATGGAAAAAAGCATCATTAATATTATCAGTTACGCCCAAGCTTTATATAATATAAAAAAAGATCTTCTGATGAAAAATTATATTATTACTTCCACCAAGGAGGTTATGATTCTACCCATGTCTTGTTTTTTTTTTTTTTTTTTNTTTTTTTTTTTTTTTTGTTTGTTTTTTTTTTGTTTTTAGCAGGATTACTCAAAAACTTATATCTGAATTTAACATTTTTGATGGAAGGGTGAGGCCTGGCTCGGGGAACAACCCATTAAATTTTGGTCAAGTCAAGTCAAGACAAATTTATTTGAACAGCCCAACATCAGTGTCTCTTGATAGATACGGATTCAGTGGCAGATCCTGGAATTTTCAATATGATTTCTTAGGATTGTGGAATAAGGTGTTTTTTCACTATTTGTTCTCAATTTCTTCCAGTAATTACTGGAAGAAATATAATACACCAATTCCAAAGGGTAAAAATAATCAGGCTAATTTATCCCATGATAGGCAATTTAGTACAGATCAGGATATGTATCTGGATCTGGCAGACTAAAATATCTGCTTGAACTGGGGGCACGCTAATGAAATCACTGTACAGTAACAAATAAAACTAGAGACATGCAGCAACTCCCACTGATGCTAATTCAATAGCACGCAAACAATTTTAAAGGAACATACCACCCATTTTGCATGTTTGAGCATAATATATTCAATTTTCATACAAGTATTACTGACAATCATTTCCCAAAGCATAAAACTGTATTTCAGCTTTCCTATTATTTTGAAAAATCTCTTAATCTTTCAAAATCTAATATTCAAGCGATATACTCACCTTAAAAATCCATGTTTCTCCTGCTAATAGTTACACAAAATTATGAAGTCATGTCATTTAAATTTTTCAATAAACACAGGTCTTCTTTTGGGACTATATTCCCCAGTGGAGACATACATNAAAAAAAAAAAAAAAAAAAAAAACCTGAATATACATCTTGTTTGCGATGATGGATTACCTATTCCAAGAAAGTCTCAAGTATCATCAAGTTGATTTTAATAGCGTACCAGAATGAACTGAAACCAATGGAGGTCTGGAAGGTAGGAAAAACATTTTTAATTCACCATTCCAGTAGCATGCTTTGGGAAATGATTGTCAGTAACGTTACGTGTTTGAAATTGAATACATGAGGCTCAAACGTGAAAACAGGTGGTATGGTCCAAAACCTTTTTTTTTTTTTTTTTTTTTTTTTTTTTTTTTTTTTTTTTTTTTTTTT
>VXCM01002257.1:76161-152061 GCA_014773175.1 Lucifuga dentata
AAAAAAAAAAAAAAAAAAAAAAAAAAAAAAAAAAAAAAAAAAAAAAAAAAAAAAAAAGAATTGTCAAAAAGATGGCTCGGAAATTAACATTTTACACAATCACATCCTATTTTTAATCTTACTTAATCATATTGAATTGTGCAGGGATCTAGTTGTGTCACTCACTAAGATCAACTGATTAATAATGAGTGTACAGATTGAAGGATGAACACTTGCAGGCTGAAATGTCAACCGATAATGAGAACTGGAGAGGATTTGTTTTTTTGTTTTTTTTAATCTATAATGAGGTCCCGTCAGATATAAATCTTCAAGAATGTGTTTGCATGTTTCCTCTTGGCAGCGCTGAATTGAACAGAATGTCTTTGGATTCATGCAACTTTCTGAAAATGCCATGCCGCCTCTGATCCACGAGAAAACATGGGCCAATTTTCTGCTTGTGATTTTTAATTAAAATGTTTTATCCTACAGAGATGTTCAGTTCAAAGCATTTTAAGCCACAGTGACTGTCCATAAAACAGACGATTACTGATATAATCCTCTGGTATCAAAAAGTAACATAAATGGGGCACGAGCTGTTGTTAGCTTTTATCTGCTCTCTTTTGCCATTGAGACTCTTAATAATCTATTGTGAGGACATTATATAACATGATTTCTGGTCTCAGTATACAATAATGCAGTATAATTCATGTTTTTACTGGGAATTTTATCTGTTACTGTTTTGCTCAATCCTCAGTGGATAGGGTTAAATATGAACAGTGTTAGATCATGATAGAGTGTCTGGCAGAAACCTAGTTAGCTCTTTAAGGGAATAAAACTGGACTGTAAATACAAATCACGTTGAAAATCATAGTTTACTGCCAAACTATTCATGAGACTGGGGTTGTGTAAAGTTAAAGGATCATACAAGGCTTAATTGTGTTTATTGGAATTAAGCTCCACTTTAAATGTTTATTTTTATGTATTTTATATAAGTTTTATTTATAACCTGTTTTTTGATAAAAAAAAAAAAGTTTTTTTAAATGAGTTAAACTTCTGTTTTTCATTGTGCCTTTTAAAACCTGCATGCAGAACTTATCTATGTTTTAGGGCTGCGATTCACAGCGCTTGTGTGTTTCTGCTTGTATGAAAGACGCGCCATTATGAATATGAATGTTTGAGTCCAATATATACGATTCACATACACGTTACGTTACTGATAACCATTTCCCGAAATATACTACTTTAGTGGTAAATTTTAGGGTTTTGTTTTTCCTACTTTCCAGACTGACACTGGTTTCAGTTCATTCCAGTACGGTATAAAAATCAACTTGTAGAGACTTGAAACATGCTTGAGATACATAATCCACTATTATATCTGTTAGGTTTTATGTCTAAGTCATTTTATTTAATCAGTCCAACACAGAGCTGCATGGAAGACAATGTATGTCTCCGCCAGGAAATACAGTCCCAGGAGAAGATGAGCTTTTACCTAGAAACTAAAATGACCTTGAAGGCGAAACGCTGAATTTTAAGGTGGATGTATCACCTGAACATTTTGTTTTGAAAGATTAGGGGATTTAAAAAAATAACAGGAAAACTAAAATAGGGTGTTATGTTTTGGAAATTGGTTGTCAGTAATGTAACATGTTGTATAGATTGGGCAAACATCACAATATCACTGGTGTGGTCCTTTAATATTGCAAACTGAAATATTACACACGACTCCATGTTCTGCGTGAAATGATGACAAATGATAAACACTCAATAATGAAAACCACAATTTAATGGCTTTCCGCTGAGAATTAATTTCCCCATGCAGTAGTTTGTATTCATATATATGTGAGCAGGGGAGAACATCAGTACAAAATTAAAAGTGCTAATTTATCATTACACACCAGAAACAAGACAAATCCCTGCCTTTCCTGTGGCGACTGGCAAGAGTCTGGCACTCCGGTGACAAATCAATAAATACAGAAAACATGCTATTCATTAGCATTTGTGACTGACTGATTAATTGCAAATGAATGGAAGATCACATGGTGACTATTTTAGGAGTTCCACTACCTTATTTTTGTCAAGCTGTTGGTAGAATTTAATTTTTTAATGTGTATTACTGCTAAATGCTGACTTTTTCACCCCTCCAATTAAATGAGCACTTTATTTGGAGCCCCCAGCATATTTTCTAAAGATGTGGTATCCTAACTCCAACATCATCTACTTTATGTTCGTCTGATTTTTAATTTTTTTTTTGGACCCCACAAGCAGGTCAAGACGAACTGCAGTCAACGGAGCTAAACAGTACATATACTGTAATGAAATATTTAATTCTTCAATTTGCAACAGATGGAATAAAAAAATGAATGAATGGAAAGCTATTATCAGTTCATACTGTAAAAGGTGGACTTTCATGGTGCGTCAGTGAATAGTTGAAGATGGCATTTCTCCATAAATAAATAAAATAATCAATAACATGGCACTGTACCAAAGTCATTAGTCATTAGAGAAGAAATGGATGAAAATTAGAGCCAAAGGGCAAATCAATACAATGAAGATCTACTATGAGAGATTTTGCAGTTAGTACTCAACAGCAATACATAACTCCCGCTTTTTACAGGTTTGGTTCTTTATTGTTGGACACTACAGTGAGAAGGGAGCTTCGATGTCCTTATATTTATTTATATTAATTATATTCATCTATTTTGAAGCTTTTGCAATGCTTTAATGTGCAAAAAAAACACACTGATCCACTTCTTCTCTCCTTTCCTGCAGCACCGCTGTGCACACTGTAGGAAAACAGGAAATTACAGGTGCTGTCTCTTTTAAAAAGTACCGTACCCAAAAGCCTGCTCCGTTCTGATTGGCCAGTCATGAGACCTGAGCTGGCGACGCCCACGGACTGCATGTCCTAAGTGCTGCCCAAGACTCACTCGGTAGCCTGGCACACGGTGAATGTGTCGAACCAGGTGTGCAGGCGGGCAAATTCAAACGTGTTACATGTTAATGTCAACATGTTACGGAAGTAAAGGACCAATCAAAAACAAAGCTTTCAAGGCCATTCACAAAGTATGGGTTTGTCTTAATGGATGCTTTTCTACCAGAGATGGGGACTCAAGTTTGCGACTTGGACTCAAGTCGCAGTTAAGTCGCTCCTAAATTGACTTCCGACTTGACTTGCAACTCGTTTTTTTGTCTCGGACTTGACTCGGACTCATTGAAAGTGACTCGTGAACAATAAGAGTCTCTGAGACGGTGTGGACATTTCTACAGAAATGAAACATTGAGTTTTACAACTTTCCCCGATCCCTACGGCAGCATGGCTTCCTCGTCGGGATCTATCCCAAACGTAGAATCCTGCAGGGATTACAAGTCCCTGGGGTTCAAAGAAGTGCCTCTTGTGAACAATGTGGGGAAACATAAAAGACACCAGGACGACAATGGTCCAACTTTATAAAACACTTGAAAACTCACCCAGGCAGGTCAGTCACGTAGCTAGCATTAAGCTAATGCTAACTAGCCTCAACGCAGTTCCTGCTGCTGTCATCAGATGCGTTGGTGAGAATTATTTTCCTCAGCAACTACATTTTTGGTGACATCCTGGTGATATAAGCAGGCCAGGTTTGGTTGAAAAGAGTCTTTTTTTTTATTATTCAACATTAACGTTTGTGTGTAACGTTACCTAAATATTGCCAAAACTTTCACGCAGCCAAATTTAGCCAAGACGCTTGGTTACCACTTTGTGTTGTAACCATATTAAAACACTTAGTTTTTGCTTCTGCAGGCTAGCTTGCATTATTCAGCTGGACAAATGTGTGATGTTGCTGCCATTTTCATTGTTTCATACAGCAATGAATAGATGCAAAAATTAATAAATTAAAACACATTGATTTTCAAAGCTTGAAATAATCCCTATACAAAACTACAGTATGTGTAGTAGCTGTATCCTCGTCTTCAGCTCAGTTACATTTACATGAATGTGTTAGTATTTGAGCTGTTCAAGTGAAAAATACAGTTTTTGATTGAAATTGAATTGTTAACTGTGGGTTTTTCTTCATTTAAAATTTAACTATTTTGTAAGTAAGTCTTAGATCTAATGGTGGTTCCTATTTAGACTGATTAGTTACTAGAAAAAAAATAAAGGCCATTCATTTTTCGATAAACAGCGACGCCAAATTGGAACTATCATGGAGACTTGCGACTTGACTTGGACTCTAATTTAGTGACTCATAAACCTCTCTGATTTCTACAGGAGTCAACCGCAAGTTTTTCAAATTTTTAACACATAATCTCTACTATATTACTCTACAAATATGAGGGAAAATAACAAAATGCCGTTTATGTCCCCCTTAATATATACAAAGTGTAGAACACAAGAAAAAAGTGAATTATCAATAGGTGGGCAAAACTTAAAAAAAAAAAAAAATCAATCAATTATGACAATTTTTTTAAAGAAATACTTCAATATTGACAATAATATGTCAATAATGACATATTAACATTGTAATATTATAAAATTTAATAATATAATGCTTCAGTATTGACAATAATATGATTTCTGATTATGATTATTTGCTTTTGATTGTTGATTGTTGGTGTAACTGCATCAACAATAACAATAGAGAATAATTATTTATATGATATGAACATCAGATGCAGAGGAATCACTGTGCATTTCACTCAGCGAGAATAGTTCTTTAACTTAAAAACCAATTACTCAACTATAATGCAAGACAAGCAAAGAAGACATTTTTTGCTGTATCTTCATATGACAACCTAAATGCAGACGATATCTATTTTTCATATCATGGCAGCGTAACTATATCGTTATCTATCACCGCTCTGGTTCTCTTGTTTCAATACCTGAGGCATGACTGGTCTCTCTGGTCAGACAGCAACAAAGACCCTGATGCCTGGAGGTAGGGGGGCGGCCGCGGCGTCTGAGGACCCCTGCGGATCAGCTTCCCTGTGACGGGGTCGTACGTCCGCACCTCAGGGGCCTGAGGGGGAGCTCTGTGATGGATGGGAACTGGGTGAAAAATCGGCTTCTGTACGCTCCCATGGTTATCGGGGAAATGTGCCGGGCTGTTGCTTCTTCAAACACACAAGAAAAACAGATTTCAGAGTTAGAATTATATGAATTATATGACAATGGGATAAAAATGTGCTAATATGTTTCTGTAATCGATGCTGCAGCTTGACTGGTCGTATCTTAAGTATTGGGTCTGTCTCTAACACATAATTTGGCAAATTACCATAGGTTTTCTACATGTCCATGTTTAAAAAATGATCTTTATGGAAATATAAAACTTAACGAAAAGGAAAATAATAAAAATGTTGCTGTTTGGCTCTTTGGCTAAAAATGCGATAGCTAAATATTATAAAGGCTTCATCTGATCCAAATCATCCAACTTGGCTGGAGACCTTAGGAGACAACCTTGTTTACAATTATTCAGCCCAAAACGGGAGTGGGGTGAAAAGGAGGGGTTTGTGTATGTGTGTGTAATCTCAGTGTGAGTAGTCATTTAAACATGGGAAATGAAACAACTTTTATTCTAGGAAAGGGGAAGGGTTGTTACTGGGAATTCTGTGCATTTCTGTGATCTCCACTGGCTTGTAAAAGGGTTCTAATCAGATTAAGTGGAGATAGTTTCCCATACAATTCTCTCCGTGGAGTGTTGACATAGCGACTGAAAGAAAGAAAAAAAAAAAGAGAGAGACAGCCTGAAAGAGAAATTCGCTAACTTTCATACGTCCTCANAAAGAAAAAAAAAAAGAGAGAGACAGCCTGAAAGAGAAATTCGCTAACTTTCATACGTCCTCACACCCAGCCAATGGCTGTGTGGGTGTGCCTGGTGGAGTCGGAGAGATGCAAATTTTGAAAGGCATGTCTGAAGAAGCGTAACACTCTGATTCCACCACTGCCAGGTGACTGGTGGGTGTGTTCAGTGTGAAAGTGGGGAGGGGTTTCATTTCTTTCACAGACTCTTTGTTTTCTGCCCCTCAGTGTGTCCACAGAGATTGAAAGTGAAAGTGTTTTCTGTGATATGTGTTTATGAGCCCTGCTTATAATCATATGGAGATAACAAAATGCACAGCAGATGCAGAACTCCTGCTCCCCTCTCCTAAAATGAAAATTTGTGCCATTATCCCCATTTATATGATTACAAAGACACAGACACACATACACACAAGCACCACCCCCTCCCTTCGTTTTGACAGCAGCTTTTCTGCTCACCGTGCAGTGTGAGCATTCCGAAAAGGTTGACCCAGGTTGACCCATGCCAGGGCGGATGAAACATACTTGTTCTTAAATATCATTTTACCTTATGTGTCTATCTTATCATAATGTTTAACGACTCCAAAGAAGCTGATTTTAAGCTGTTAACCTAAGATGTTTTTGAGATTTTCCAAAGTAATTTGACTCTTTAAAAAAAAATAATGTATACTTCTAGCCTGTATTATGTCAACCAAATTATCTTTTATTATAATAGATTTTTAAATGCAGATTGAGATATGTTATCAGAAAAATCATTACTTTAAAAAAGAAAAAAAAACAACCAACAGATGTACCTGTTCCGACTTCTAATAAATAAATGTTAGGTAACTGCCAATTTAAAAGTAGCTGTACTGTTATTCAGCCTGTTAGTTTATGAATTACTTTGTTTTTTAATCTGCGTACACCGTATTATATTTTGTGGGACTCGGAAAAGCAGAGCTCATTAATCGGTGTGTTTACCGGGGCGTCTTGGAGTCGTCCTCCTTCAGAGGGTAGAGCTGCTCCTCCACCCTCTCCCAGCGTTCCAGACAGCTCCACAGCCACTCAGGATTGACCACGTGGAGATGCTTGCAGCTTTGTGCCTGATGGACCTTCTCCGTGCCTGGTTTGAAAGAGAAAAAGGAGTAAGGGGTCATTTATTTTCGGCTTTCCAAGCATCAGTTATTAACAAAAACACATAGTGTGGGTCTGTTAAATTAATCGGATCGATGACTAGACTTTGTTTCCTGGAAGTGAATTTAATTGCTTGGTCAGATGAGTCAATAATGTTACACAGAGAAAAAGCTTCCGTTTTGCTTTTTGAAGCCACTGGAGTCACATTTGTCTTTTACAAACGGTCATCCCTGCTACTGTTGTAAATATCTAAATACACACATCTATATCTATATATATAAATATACTTGATACACTTTTTTTGATATACTTGATATACACTTTTGATATACTTTGATATACACTTTGATAAGTATATTTATCTTTTCAGCTGTGTAAATATAATTTAAATAGATGTGTACAAAGTTGTTTTTACTCTTTTTTATACTTTATACTTATGCACTAAGGGAGAAGCACCTGTAATTTCATTATATGTTACGTATAATGACAATAAAGCTATTCTATTCTATTCTATTCTATTCTTCTTAGAAATACAACAGAACTTTTGTTGTCCGCTGACTGCGGGGAGCAGCATTCCGAAAAACATGCAATACACCAAACTGAATCTCATTAACCCTGGGTTATTTTTCACAATACTTCACATATTGGCTGCTTCTATTTGGACGCACTTCCTGTTTGTTTGCAATGCTGTGCGCAATGGATTTACTCAGTGTTGTGCTCAGGGAGGGAAAACTGGGTCAGATGTCCCGGACCTTGGACCAAGGAGGGGTCCAAAAGTAATGCCAAGAGTCTCGCTGAATCATGTCATTACAGTACATATCCAACAAACCCACAAAAGCTGGTTCCTGTCATTGCTAATACTTCAGGTATAAGGCTTATGTTGAGAGAAAGTAACTGAGATGCTTTGACTGTATGCATTTTATTTTTAGTTTGTTTAGTTTTAGGGCCCAAAAGAGCCCTCTTGCTGTCAAATAATTGGCTTGGGTTGAGAGTGGAGGGGCCTTGGATATAGATCTTGTCCTGGGCAAGATACACAGCGGGCCTGGTTGTGCTACATCATAAGTTAGTCACAATAACAAATATCAGCTTTGATTCGAAAACTGAAAAAAGACACACATTTTTTCATTTGTGAAATTTTACTAAGAAAACACAGCCAAAATCCTGCCCATGCCCTGAAATTTCAGCTCTTGTCAAAAATTTGACTAATGAGGACAGAATTTTTAAGATGAGAACAGAGCAGAAAGATGGAAATCATCAAGAAAATAGGAGGTTTTTATTAGCGTAGTATATTGCTGTCCCAAATGGTGGTAATATGGCCGAGTCACATTTTGTATCGAACAGTTATAATGGGCTACCGTGAAATGAACACACACAGACACACACACACACACAGTAAGAAAATTTACAGACAGTAGGTCAAAGTCTGGGGCCAGATTTCCACAAAGGAAAACACAATGGTTTGTGTAGACCTGATCGTTATACCTGGGTGATGCAGACCCAATAGTGACCAAAATTTGTGTGTGTGTGTGTGTGTGTGTGTCTGAGAGATGCAAGATATGTTTGACATGAAACTTCAGCCAGTACAGAGATCAACAGAGGTCAGAGCGAGTGGAAATAACACTCAACATTATGAACCGATTTTGACATAACTTGGATCTCATTACGTTTGCTGCTCATCCAGATCCAGCTGCAGATCCAGGAATTGAAAAATAAAATAAAATAAAATAAAAATTTCTTATGATCGCAAGATAGGGCTTTTTTTTTTTTTTTTTTTTTTGTATTTCTGTTAATCTCTTCAAAGTAAAAAAGAAGGCATATTTATCCCCTTCAATAGCTGCAATTTATGACAGCGTATTAGGGCCATATAAGATGAAAAAAAAAAGGGGGGGACAAAAATGTGCAAATTTGTGAGTTTTTAAACTGGTAAATTTGCAAGATTTTTGCGAGTACATGACTTTATTAAATTATACTTTTCCATTGGATTTAGCAATAAAGAAATACTTGTACTTTCAGCGCAAAATCATCGACTTATGATGCCCGGAGTTTTAAAACTCAAAATAATGCCCCTTCTTTTTTTCTGTCTTATATGGCCCTAATATGCCGTTGTAGCAATTTGGTCTTGATACTGATAAATTTTAAAAACCGCTGTCCTTTTAGTATTTTTTAAAATTATTATTATAGTTGTTTCTTTCTTTTTAGGGCAGGCTATTATTAGAACTAAACATTTTGTCAAGGCTTGTTTGGCCTTGGTATGAGCTGTAATCAGTGCCTTTATAGTTTTTTAGTCTTGATCGCAATATTAAGGAACATAAAGGATAATCACTTTGCTTTAATGACGCAGCTTTATTTATGTATCAAAGCTAAAGTCTATTACTACAACAGATAAAACAGAAAACACTCGTAAAATCTCCATGTCGTTATTATTGTTATTATGATTATTACTCCAGCAGAATCTACAGCATGTTTGCATGAAAGCAACCGACTGCATGGAAAATAGCAGGAACAAGGCTTTCATTAGTCAGGCAAATGAAGGAGATAATCGCTTTCCAGACGTGGAGGTCTTTGACGTGAGCTTGTTAAAAGCTATAATTAAATCATCATAATGAAATAATGACGTGAAATGGACATGACGAATGGCTATCAAACGTTCTGTTTGACGACAGGCATTTGCAGTAGCTCTCTGCACACTATGTGACCTCCTGTTTCTACTGCCCTCAGCCTTCTCCGGCTGATTTTTTCCTCTCCCATTTTCTCGCCATTCTCATCTGATGCGCATGGTGAGTGATTGCTAAGAGGCGCTCTCAGTGGAGCCGGCTCCCAAGGCAACGGTTCCACTTCCTGTGCTTGTTTTCAGATGGTGGAGTGAATTGGTACAAATGCAGGCATGAATCCACTCTGGGTGCTCTTCAGAAAGAACAGGCTTTTCAAAACAGGAAACGAGTCACTGTGACATTTTAACTTGAAAAAATAATGGTCTCCCGTTGATAAGGTTTGCATGTCATTACTTATTAAGTAATGGCACTCGTGTCGTTGTCTTCGCCTAACTATGAATGAAAACGGTCGAACAAAGTAAAATATATTTTAAAATGCGTGTCTCCAGGTTCTTTTCATTTTGGGTTCTATTTTGAAACCTTCTGCGATGCTTTAATGTGCGAAAAAATTGATCAGCTAATCTCCCTTGCAACAGCACCAGTGTGCACACTGAGTGAAACAAGCCAATTTAGGTGCTGTCATTTTTAAAGCATCCTCCTGAAAAGTGAGTTCCGATTGGCCAGCCATACCATCGTGGATGCTGACCAACCACTAGTGTACTTTGTGTCTGACCATTTGTTAAAGGACCATACCAGCATTTTGCACGTTGGAGACATAATATTTTCAATTTTCATACATGTAACGTTACTGACAATCATTTCCCAAAGCATACTATTGGAACGGTGAATTAAAAATGTTTTTCCTACCTTCCAGACCTCCATTGGTTTCAGTTCATTCTGGTACGCCATTAAAATCAACTTGTTGATACTTGAAACGTTCTTGGAATAGGTAATCCATCATCACCAACTTATTTATTCTTATTTTTACTTATATACTTATTCTGAGAAAAACAGACTTTTGCAAAATCAAGTCAAACCCACTCTGATCGGTCAACTACATTTCATCAAACCCCGATCTGTGTCAGAAAGGTTCGCTTAACATCATTAAATCATCGACCCAAAAGCTGCAATGTTTCTGTCAGATCAACTTTTAGCATGTAGCTCAAGCTTCCCAGTAAAATTGAAAATGGTAATTCAATTCACAAAACACACACCAACCATGCAGCGTTACGCTAAATAAGTGGTACAACAGCTGAAACTCACTGCTTTTGTTGTGCTAATTAGCACGCCAGTATCCCCCTACTTCTGCTTTTGTTGGAAGGAGGTAAAAAGCCAATGAAAATGGGTATGTTTATGGGCTGCAACATGTTTAAATTAATGCTTCCATGAGTGTCGAAGCAAAATGGAGATGTCAAATCAGCAAAGAAAACTTAATTCTCTGCTTTAGAGAAGAGACACAGGTGAGGAATTCCCAAACAGCTTCTGGAAACTTTTAGCGTTCACCTTGAAAGAGGCGCTACTACAACATTTCTTTATTTACATGTTGAGGAAGTGAAATGACATACCAGCTCTTGCTGCGACGAGATGCGTCGTCCGATTGGGATCTTTGGCGCTAAGAGCCAGACTCCTGCTGATCTTGGCCCCCAGTGCCTTGGCGTGGTAAAACTCACGGGTCCTCTCCATGGGGTAGTTCGTCGGGTAGAGGCCGCTGAACGCAATGGTCGTGCCTTCCAGTGTCTTGCTTTTCAGCTCTGGGACAATCTTGCGGATGTCTGGTGTCTCCGAGACCTCCTTCCTCAGGTAAGCCTCGTAGCGGGCGTAGTACTCCCCGTGGATCCTTTCCAGCACTTCCTCCAAGTAGATCAAGTGATCATCCTGGTCACTGTCCGCTTCCTCGTCGTCTTCCTCTTCGTCCTCCATGCTCTGGTCCAGCAGCTCCTCTCCCATGGTGACCCCAGACTGTTCGCTGTTCTGCGACTCCGTTTCTGCCTCTCTCCTGTCTGAGCAGCCATTTCCCAGCTCTGGGTCTAGGAGAAGAACTCCTGCAGGTTCTATTACGTTCTCCACGTT
This sequence comes from Lucifuga dentata, assembly GCA_014773175.1. NCBI lineage: Eukaryota > Metazoa > Chordata > Actinopteri > Ophidiiformes > Bythitidae > Lucifuga > Lucifuga dentata. The sequence goes on from VXCM01002257.1 coordinate 87,688, forward strand.
CTCCCCATTACCGTCTCCTGTCCGCACCACGCCTTCGTCGCTGGGCTCTTGCGTTGCTCCTTCCTGCCTAGATTTTTTCGACTGGCGAGATTTCCCCTCATTTTCGCTTTCTGATGAAGGGGGCTTCTCCATATTCGAGTCATTGTCACTGTCGCTAGACAAATCAAAGTCCAGGTTGTTGCCCTCGTGGCTGGGCACAGACGAGTTCGCCCCGCCCTGCAGCTCATTTGCCCCCAGTGTCCGTTCCTTGCTTTCATCTTCCTTAACATTTGTTCCATCAGCCATCTGAGGCTCTGCTGACCCCATCCCAGACTCTCCCTCCCTCTCTGACCCTTTACCCTGGTCTTGCTCCTCCTTCTCCCCAACCCCTGAGGGATATGTCCGTTCATTAGTTGGTATTCCCTGAGAAGATGACGATGTTGCGGACTCATCCTTCGTGGCACTGTTGTGGTCCTTTGCCCTTTTCTTGAGGCCATTATTCTGCTCCTCAGCGCCAGGCATCCCAGCTGGTTCTGCATTCTCTGTAAGCCGGCTTAGCGGGCCTCCTGCTGGAACAAAACAAGACACGAGGACATATGTGTCAGCATCACGTCAACTCCTGCAGCCACTGCAAACATTACTGGCTGAGCATACATAAAGATTAGCTACACGCTAAAGAACTCTGATGTAGACAGAGCTAATTTATATCAAATGTTACATCAGATTTCCTCATCCTGACAAATGGAGTTTGAATCGTGTTGGAAGGTGTCATGAGGAAAATAATTCAAAGAGAACTCAAGCTGCACCACCTGCTTCAGCCGTGTCTGAAGCTCACGTTTTATCCCATAATTAAGTCTTTGTGTTGCAATTTATCAGATATATTCAGGATGACCATTGAGTTCAGGAGTCATCAGCTAATCTGAAAGTGGGAATGAATTAAGTGAGGGTCTTACAACCACCCTCAAAGTGGCTTCTCTTTGTTTTACTGTTATAAAACATTAAGTCACTGACAGGAAACCCTTTATGAGAGATTTACTATGGTTAAAATACTGGAACCCCTTCAGACAGTCTTTATCGTTGTTCACCAACAGGTAACTTTGATTCCTGATGAGCTTTGATGAACATGGCTGTTTGCTGTCTGGGTCTGTGATTCTCTGTATGAAATGAGACGAGCGAGAAACCTAGAAAGAGTAATAATAACTCATCTGATCATTATATAACAAGGCTGCATTTATTAACCTAGAAAATATACTTCAACTATATCACAGACTCCATTACATTCAATGACAGCACTGTGGGGGCTTTTTTTGTGGATGCATCAAGTCATCAATGTAAATGTTCTGTCGGCACTGTACCTTTTCTGGCCATCTGAGCTTCCGGTGATCCGGGGGGAGCATTTATGTCCCCGGTGCCCTGGAAGTAGGTGTATTTCTTCACAGTGATGAGGTTAGGTGCAAACTTCCATACATCCTCTCGGTCATCGATTATGCAGACCATCGAATCACCACAAGGGAAAAGATTCCTGTCAGTGAAATAATGGACGAGGCAATCACTACTGGACTGATGTTCAAAGAGAGTCAAACGTTTTTTTTTTCTTTTTCTGATCACGACTCTGCAGGACTATTTATCTCCTGTTAGGAATGGGCTCTCATGATCTCATTGACTTACAAACCAAATTAGGAGCAAACGTCAGTTCTTTGCATCACCCTTACTCTTATTTTGCATACCTCCCTACAGTATATTGTTAAAGTGTGTATTAGCTCTTTAAGAAATCCTTTGGGTAAAGTTGCTGTTGCCAAAAAGGAGCATAGATCAGATCAACAAATTTACAACTCGTCCTTGTATAATCTTACAAGGTTTATTTTTACAACCTTACAAGTAAATCAAATGAAAGAGGTTTCTGTCTTTGCAAAAGGGCAAACATGTAAGTTGGAATTGTTACAAAACACTACTGCAGGATCACCATGGACTAAAATGTAAGCAAATTAAGCTGTCATCTTTAGCAGAAGCTAATTCCCACCTAAGATTCCCTGTCTTGGAGAAAGGATCGATGCATTCATCTCTAGAAAGGATCCGATGAGAGAAGAGCTTCTTTTCAGGATCTAGAAAGCCTAAGAAAACAGACAAAATCAGGTTATATGATTAATAAGACAGTCTAAGATTTGAATGCATTCTACAAATTTGTCTGTATTTGGCTGAACCTGAAACTTGGAGCAGCTGATTATGTTGTTCCCCAGCAAAATTCAAATAAAAGGCACTGAACTGACAACAAAATATGTTGTTTTACTAAAAATCTTATTTCAGTGCAATCTCTGTGATACATAAAGATGCTACTGGCACTACAGAAAAAAGAAAATTTCATTGCCAATATGATTTCCACTGGCTTTTCGTTTCTTTCCTTTCCTTTTTTTTTTTAAGGTAATGTAATGCTCATCTTTCATAACAATAAAGGGCTGAAGAAAAAAAAAAACAAAAAACCTTTTAATCCTTTCTCTTTTAAAGCGTGCCCAATTCTGACTGAATAGGACAGCAAGGTTAGGGTCCACTTAAAAACCAGAAGCCCTGGAGCCGTGTTCTGAAACGGGCTGACCTTGTTGCACCGGGGCCCACAGTTAAATCCAATTCAAACTGCATTAAACATTCATCATGCCGAGGCACAACAGAACTGGACCGAGGCTGCCACTCTTATATACAGGATGATGAAGGGTTGTGGTATGAATGCTAAAAGAAGGCATATAAAGCTACTTATGTGTCAGTATGATCTCACTTGTTCTTGTCTTGATTAATAAATTCGGCATAAACCAGGGAGTTAAAGCAGCTAATCCTGGTTTAACTGGAGGTGACAGATACCGGATCTCTGCCAGAAAATTAGGCAGGTGTCCAACCATGATTTGGAGTAATAATATATTTCATAACATAAAATGGTTTCATGCGCATTTTAAAAGACACCAACACCGGCTGCTTGCAAATTAGTTGCACAGCTGAGAAATGCTTGATGGAAAAGAGTGAATCAGCATAAACTGAGCTAAAACGCAACATGAGCAGATGCTTCCCCCTTGTGGACACAAACAGGAAGTACAAGCAAATGAAAACATTTATCTAAACTATTAAAAGACCATATTACCCATTTTGTATGTTTGAGCCTAATATATTCAATTTTCATACATGTAAGGTTACTGACAATTATTTCCCAAAGGATAAAACTGTATTTCAGCTTTCCTGATATTTTGCGAAATCTCTTAATCTTTCAAAATCAAATATTCAAGTGATACACCCACCTTAAAAATCCATGTTTCTCCTGCTAATAGTTACACAGCTTTATGAAGTCATGGTTGTTTAAATTGTAGCATACTACTGATACACTACAAAATTTTTTGATAAACGCAGGTCTTCTTTTGGGACTATATTCCCCGGTGGAGACATACATTCACTCCGTGCTTTTTATTGTGCTTAAACACTAAAATTATGTAACTTCTAAAANTGGATTACCTATCCCAAGAACATTTCAAGTATCAACAAGTTGATTTTAATAGCGTACCAGAATGAATTGAAACCAATGGCGGTCTGGAAGGTAGGAAAAACATTTTAAATTCACCGTTCCGGTAGTATACTTTGGGAAATGATTGTCAGTAACATTACATATGAAAATTGAATATATTAGGCTCAAACATGCAAAATGGTTGGTATGGTCCTTTAAATTGTACTGTATATTCTTTTCCTACTAATGTAGTATGCTAATATTCAATCAAAGTATACAAAACAAATTCACCATTGCCTATAATCCGGGAAATGCAAAAGATGTGTACCGGCAATAGTATGTGCGTAAAGGCGGCTCCCGAATGTGAAGACGTGCAACTCATAGAGCTTCGCGATTTTCTCCAGGAACTCCTTGCAATGTGGGCGTAGTCGCGTGTGGAGCATCGGCTCTCCTCGCCCAAGCTGGAAGTGGAAAATCCCCTGTCGGAAAAATCACAAGAGTCTTCACTGTGACAAAATCAAATTAAAAAGGACGTGTTTAGGCCTCTGCTTTGATGATCCAATATGATTTAGATGGAAAAAAAAAGCTTTTGCATGCAATCAAGGAATCTCTGCAAGATCATGAATCTAATGGTAAACAGAGAGAGAGAGAGAGAGAGAGAGAGAGACACTCGTTTTAAAGGCTACAATAGAGCATGTGATCAAATCATAAGCATTTCTGTTGCAGCTTTGCCATTACAGCACTAAAGTAAGGATAATGGAGCATAACTCGGAATTCATTCCACTCCTATGTGACATAAAGCCAGACATTTGTCACTATGAGATACCAGACTGTTTTCTATGTATGCGATTACAAATAACATGGCCAAAATTTTTCATTATCCACACAAGGTCTCAGATCTGAACTGTTTAAAGGACAATACCAGCGATAGATTATTGCATGATTGAGCCCAACTTATATAACCTGCATACATGTTATGTTACTGACAACCATTTCCTGAAAAATACTACCGGAGAGATGCATTTTTGAATTGTTTTTCTACCTTCCAGACTGTCATTGGTTTCAGTTCATTCCACTACACTATAAAAATCAACTTGTAGAGACTTGAATGGCGCTTAAGATAAGTAATGCATTACAAGGGACATTATGTTCATTAAGTTTTTGTCGAAGTAACTTTATCAAACCGGTCCAACACAGAACTGTATTGCAGACAATGTATTTCTCCGCCATGAAATATAATCCCAGGAGAAGATGGCTTTTACAGAGAAATTAAAACGATCTTCTATAATCGGTGAAACATTGAATTTTAAGGTGGGTGTGTCACTTGAATATTTGATTTTTACAGAGGAGGAGAACTAAAATAGAGTTTTAAGTTTTGGAAACTGGTTGTCAGTAATGCAACATGCATGTGCGTAGTATTTAAACATAAAATGGCTGGTATGATCCTTTAAAAAAAATGTAATTCTTTATGCAAAACAAAGTTTCAGGGCAACGTGAAAAACTTAAAAAGTCTTGCGGCAGATACCAGTCTGGTGAGTGCAGCAGGTTGGTATGAGGGAACGTAGGTACCTTATTGGACATGCGCTGGCAGTGCTGCTCGGTAGTATGGATCAGCGTCTGGTCCAGATCCACCATCAGGACCAGCTTCTTGTTCCGATGGAGTCTCTGCTGGTCCTCTCTGCCCAGCTGCTCTGCTTGCTGTTGGGTTAAAGGTCGATGATAAGGCGACGTATCAGAAGACAACCAAAGCAACTATCTGAGATGCAGATAAACTAGATCAATGGTTCTCAAGCATTTTGATCAAGTGTAACTGTGAGAAGTTACCGACACCCACCTAGAATGGACGTGCACGGTGTGCATATGAGCTATTTTCAACTAAAACATGATCTTCTTTATTAAATGTATGATTTGTTATTAATTTTGGTAAAGAACTATATTAAATGCTATTTTTCCATCCTGAAACTCTCTGGGAAAACTAAAGATTTGTTTGTTTGTCTTTAGCATGAAAATTAGTAAATGTGAACAAACCTGATAGCGGCAAAATTGTGAGTCAGCGGTTCTAATGCACACACATCTACCCGACTACACGAATTTTCCGGATATGTCCGTTAAAGGGCTCACCTCTGAGCTGACCATCAGTTCAGGAACGCTGTGCACCATGGAGACGGTTGCTGTGGAGATGGGACTTTGCTGTGTCCCATTTGTGCTCTGCAGCCTGAGAGTTAAAAAAAAAAAAAAAATNAAAAAAAAAAAAAAAATGGAGTGGGAGTCATGCATTTGGTGGTTTGTGCGTCTCTCTAAGTCCTTGAACATATTGTGACTGAGAAGAAAGGCAGCTTTCACAAACATGCAAATTAAATTTGCGAGACAAATCAGTGGTTACGGGTTTGATTTGTTTCCAGCAGCTTCCTGCAGCAAAAGGCTTTCTATCTGTGGTGCGGACAGAAAGAAACTAGTTAACCTACACTACAGGCCAGAAGTCTGAGGCCACCCCCAGATTTAAAAAAATAATCATCAATACACTGTTTGTTACAATTTATTGCATAAGAAATGACAAAAATATATAAAATAAATGTAACTAACTAGTTTTCTAGAAGAATTTGTCAACATCAAAACACTTTGAAGTCATTTCAGGCTCAGACTTTGGTTTCGTCAAAGTAACCCCCTCTGGCCAAGTCAGAATTCTAAAACCTTTTGCTTCTGTTTTGAATGTTTGTAATTTTGGCATCATTTTGATGAATGTTTTGGATCGTTGTCCTGCTGAAGAATGAATTTTGACCAGTAATTGGTAAACTGGATGGAATCACGTGTCTTTGAAGGATGGAATGATAATTCTCTTTCTTCATAATTCCTTTAACTTGGACCAAAACAAGTCTCCAGATCTCTCTCCCGCCACAGCATTACTGAAACCCCCCCATGTTTTACATGCAGAGCAGCAGCATGACAGACTGTGTAGCATGTTAATCCTAAATGATGTGGGAGAAGGCAGACAGCAGCTGTTGAACAGAATGTTAAAACACATCAGCAAGAGTTGGAACACAACAGGAGTGCTGCATTAATACAGACTGATGCCTTCATGAAAAATCATTTCTAAAGCCATAGTGACTACATAATGTGCTACTGCTGACTAATTATTCTTTAGCTTCCTTTATTCAATATATTTTGTCATTTCCTGTACAATAAACTGTAAAACAAACAGTGTATTGATGATGTTTTTAAAAATCTGGGGGTGACCTCAAACTTCTGGCCTGTAGTGCACCTCAGGATTTAGCTGATTGCTGTGAATTCTGAGCTACTTTATATGACGTGTGAAATAATTCAAAATGATTCTAAACATTAGATCAACAACACCATGAGGTAAACACACAAACATCCACATCGGCCTTGATGCTACTTACCTCATACATTCTCCAACTGCAAATCATGAGTTGTTTACAGGGTCTCAAAATAGATTTCACATAGCATTCAAGCAATAATTAATACTTCTACTTAACGATGGCCACAATGCTCCCTTAAACACTTGTAACACAATTATGTTGCTTTAAATCAATGCACAGTAATTAACTTAGCCTGGTTTGCATTCTAAACATTCTAGCTGACAACCGTAAATCCTACACACCCTGTACCATTTCATCAAAATGACTTCACGGACAGTGTGAACGCTCGCAATTTCTGATGCTAGTGTTCCTGTGGGTTTCTGTGTGACCTCTAGTGCCACCTAATGACTGTGAGTGTGTACAGCATCTTTCGCAAACTGACAATTGCATACAATATGTATGTTAAAATATTTTTCCCGACTTAGTTTTTAACGCCACATGAATGTAAAAGGGTTAGATATTATTTCATTCTACACTGAAAGATTCTGAAACAGATAAATATTGGCAATTTTACTTATTACTTGTCAAATTCCACGTTTAAGCAGTAACTTTTGTGTCTGTTGATTAAGCCAAATTATAATTCATAACACCCTCAGAATGAATTGAATGTCCTTACTGAGTCAGATCCTGGCCACATTCAGCACATAAACCCTTCATCACTATGGGGTGGCTGCATTCTTCTATTTTGACGATGACACCCCTGAAAAACAAAATACACTTTATTGTAGATTTGACATTTCTGAAATTGAGTTTGGTTCACAAAAATAAAGTAAAACTTTTTAGTCCAACTGGCCCATAACATAAGAATTCAAGGTCAAACCCCTAATAATACAAAGAAATTATATCTCTGTTTGTCAGACACCAGAAGGGTGAATTTTAATATAGTTAATTGGTGAATTTTTAATTGTGTACCAAGCATAAAACTTGTTTGTGCTAGTGCTAGTTGTGCTAGTTGATTTTGTGAGCTTAATACTACTACTACTACTTAATCTATTAATACTACTACTACTACTTAATCTGTTATTGGAGTTTATGTAAATTCTAATAGCCCACTGTTGGAATTACCTATCTAAATAAAGTGTGTTGTGCCCAATACATTAATTTTTACCATCACAGTTTATATAAACAGCAAATGTATGACAGCAAAGCAAAAGTCTAACTCAACACTTAAGGTACCTTCATGTTCACTGCAAAACATGATTTTAAAAAATGTGAATTTCAAACAAGAAAGTTGGAATGTTCTATGATACCCAAACATCATTTCAGTATTGAAGAAAACGTATGTGAAATTGTTGCATTTGTGTTATTACATGGAAGTGTGTGCCATTCTATGAAAATTATTAATGTACATAGTAAGGCTTGGCTGATGTGAAATCTCTCCTCATTGTGCTGCTTTACAAAATATTTCTGCTCCATTTGATTTTTTAAACACAACATACTTACTACAAGGTCAAATTAAAAATTATTTCTCACAGATTAAAGCACATGTCCCTAAACATGTCATTGTTTTCAAATGGAAGATTTGGCGCTTTCAAGAGTTACTTGAAGGCAGCACAAGCATGCACGCAGTTCCTGCTGCGTCAAACCATACAGAGTGACCACTAATCACGTGATTTTTGCCTTCAAAATAAAAGCGCTATTTGGCATTCGGTATAGATATGAGCGTGATTATAACTTAAGTTACCATGATGACAATTTTAGAACCTATTTCTAATTTTTCGTGCTTTTTCTTTAGGGAATTTAACCTCTCATACTAGTCCAAGTCTATTACTTATAAACATGAAATATTTATTTTGAAAGAACTGGCCTAAAGTCTGCTTAGTTTGGCTACCTTGACACTCGTGCGACCAACTGGTGTGAATGTTGGCTAGGGTTGCTAGCCAACAAGCTAATGTTAACGTAGCACGTAAACTTAGCACTGTTAGCTCGCAAGCTAGCAAAAGTAACATCACGAGTGACGTCAGTAACTCAGAAACACTACAACTGACAGCCAGTCTGTATTCCTAGCTGACAGGGGGTGGATCAGTAACATTAGCTGGCTGTACGCAGCGGAGTGACTCACCCAGGAGGTATGACTTGTCCAAGTTGACAGCATAGCTCCTTAACTACTCCAGCACGGTCCGATTTCACCTTCTTCTCCGACAGCCTAGAACCCTCTGCCCCCTTCTCCAGAGGTATGGGAGCACACAGAGCTAGCACAGAGTCCACGTTGATGAGGGTCCCAGTCTTGACTTTCCACTCTAGAAGACGTACAGGGAGAGCCCCGGTCGGCCAGCAGATATCCGCCACCTGCACCGCCGGGCCCTCTGCCGTTGCAACAACGTCGCTGCCGCCACCAGAATCCGCCGGAGGATCCTCCATCTGTTCTGCAAAGTAATTCCTCTTATGGCTGAGCCCACAGTCCACCTAAAATATACCCAGTGGATGTTGCAGTGCCGCGTGTACCATTAAAACACGAAAGTCCCCGGTTTCAAGGAGAATTAAAACAAACGTGTTGCCGACTGTAACACAGCAGCTACGACGATCCAGCTCAGTTCGCTCTTCCCGCCCGTAAACAGGAAAGCGCAAACACTGCAGCGACGCTGGCAGCTACGGCATCCGGTAAAAATAAACCACTTTAAGCCACATTTAAAAATAAAACCCACAATAAAACGCCTGGTTAAAATACTGCTATCATTTTAAGAGCCGCAGTTTCGCGCCATGTGCTATCTACCGGGTCCGTCTCGTATTTCTTAATACATCATTTGCCATTTTTTTTTTTTTGAGAACTGAGCGATCGCGTAGCTTTTATTTCGAAATCCAAATCACAACTGTCCCGGTTTCTCTTGTCTAATTTTGTTTAACTTGATATAGCTGCACAAGATTGACATCTCTTAGAACATGCCCTCATCTGTGTGTAAACAGGTAGTGAAACTAACGCAAAGTCATATTAATAAGAGGTAAACGCTGCAACTGTTGCTAAAGACTGAATCATCTTGACGCATCATGGTCATTTGTTTGTTTCCCTCCATGCTGCAGCTTTCCACGAAGCTTTGGGAATAGATGACGATCCTGGGAGCCATAGAGGACTACCTGATGTAAGATGATGTAACATAGAAATAATACTTGTTCTGTTTATCTCAGTCGCACAACCGCTACTAGATACTACCAGGCATCTTTGTGTTTACGTTGTGTCATATTATAGGTAATAAATCCCAACATGTCCAGATCCTAAAATCCATTTCTCATGATTATGCACATGTGCATAAGTACATTTAACATGTAATTTGAATCAGTGGGAGGAGGAAGTACGAAAAACATGTCAAACAAACTGATAGGATGTTATGCTTAGAATGAAAATTATTTGTGTGCCTCTGTACTATCTGTTGACTTTAGTTTACTTGTTTTTCGTATTGGTGTAAATAATAATACTTTTTTAAAACATTTTTTTAAATTTTCGCTTCTCATGATATAAAATATAGATGACTGTTTTTTCTTCGTTTACTGGAAAAGTGATCAATACAAATTAAAAAATGCACCACTTGGGTAAACACAGTTACAAACTTTAGAAAAATGCAGATTAATGTCATCAACTAAAAATGTAAAAACAGAATAAGTAATCACAGATTTATTAGCTTGCAATTATTTCACAATACTAGTGTAAGCCAACCACAAGAATAAACATCTTGATCTTAGATAGACCTCTAAAACCTAACAAAAAGTTTTCTAAAGTTTACTTTTACTCTGTTCTGCCATGTGTTTGTCTATTTATAGTAATGTTTGTCTACTTTTTCATTTATTGTAGTAGGCTACACAGTCCGGCCACCTGTGAAGACGAAGACACGTTTCCACCTCGGTTGACAATAAAGTTATTCTATTCTATTCTATTCAACTTTGAATCATTTACAGGTGGTGATTTGATTCGTGAAAGCGATTTAACTTTTACTAGTAGACATTGCTGCTTAACAGCAACGTTCCTTCCTGTCGTTGAAGGTTATGAGGACCAAGAAAAAAAACATGAACTTTTGCTGCTTTTTTTTTAACTGAGTCGAAAGTAAAGATTGTAAAAAAAAAACAAAAAAAAAACAAACAAACAAACAAACAAACCCGGAATTATACAGTATAAATAAATACACAAGCAAGCAAGCACTTAACAAACTGTCGAAAATGATTAAAGCTAAGCCGGAAGTACACAGGAGTGACCCCTTCACTTCCGCATTTACTCTCCGGTTAAACCAAGTCATGCCAGTGGTACGATGCAATGTAAATTGGAAATATATACTGGGTAATGATAAATTAAAGTGAGTGGCGCGACATTAACTACCCAAGCTGGCATGGCGCGGGAGACCTCCAGAGTGGTAAATGTGCTATTTATATTAGTTATTTGTAGCTCGGTTTTGAATTTAGCATCAGCTAATATTAGGCTAGCTAGTTGACTAACAGCTAACTGCGACTAGCTTGACATCTAAGCATCAGATGTCTATCGGTGTACTGATGTAGCTACGGTGGCACTTAAAAGAGGCATTTTTTGTAAATGTAAATTATTTTGGAGTTTGGCGAATGCGACATTTAAAAGGATATAATTTGTCAGAGAAGTAAAGCTACATATGTCGCAGTCCTCTTTATCCTTGTTGATTAAGTTAGTTGATAAGGTCGGAGCAAAGTGTACCTACTAAAACTATGACAATGTTGATATAGATAGATCGATAGATAGATAACTTTATTTAGGACACAAAGGAAGGTTTACCACCACGATTTAATTATTGCATTTGATAAAACAAGATAATTGCCTCGGTAAGCGTCCCTTGAGTAAATCCTGTTCAGTTTTATAAATCAGAGAGCTTGTTGATGTTTCTTGTTCGGGTCCCTGACATCACTGTTATCTGCATATCAATTTGTCAGCAACTCAGACATTTTGTCCCTCAGATGCAGTCAGCGAATAACAACAACAGAGTAGTCTTGGTAAACCCCCACTTTTCCCTAACATACACACACACTCACACTCACCCACTCAAGCAAGATCACGTTACTCAAATACACTGTCCTAGGCTTGTCTTGTTTATTGAACCGAGGTTGATGTAGTTGTGGTATTTTATTACAGCTGGATCCTCAAAACTACCAGTTATATTCTGATTTCTATCAAATAAGGAATAATAAGGTAAGGAAGGGCTGTTGTGTCTCGTTTTTTTTAAATTATTATTATACAGGTCACACACTACAGGTGCATCCACCTCTCTCAACCCCAGACGCCCCTGCCAAACAAACAAACAAAAAAAAAAAATCTAAAATAAATATGAAACATATAAATATCACACACACACACACACACACACACGTGCATTATAAAAACCATATCTACACTTAAGTTTAAATACAATCATACATACATACATTTTGAGCCAATCATACACAATGCTGACTTATAAAGAGACTATGTATCTGCCCTGCTCTCATAATACCTTTAAACATCCCTTCATTGTGTAGGCACATGGCCGACAGTTCTATGGTTAGGGCAAAAAGAAGAGATAACGGGCAGCCCTATCTTGTACCATGGTGTAGTAAGAAGGGACTAGATATCATGTTATTTGTAAGGACAGAAGCTGTGGGGGTGGAGTATAATAATAAGTTCTTGAGGGTACCATAAATTTTGATCTCCTGAAGAGCCAGAAAATTGCTGGAGTGTATTACTCAGATTTACACATTTCTGTTTTTTAATAATGGAACAGTGTGTCTGTTTTCCAGAATGGGATTCTGATGAAGTTCTGCTCTTTTCCCCTCAGTTTGGTTCATGTCTGCATCACATGGCTCTGCTCCGTCGATGTCCATGTCCCGTCTCACCGCTCCGGTCGGCCAGATCCTTCAGTTCACTCAGGTAACAAACGCCAGAATCGTAAACCCCAGATTGTTTTCCATTTACAGCAACAGCGCCGCCGCACAGACTCAATATGATCATTTCCTCGTTTCAGGGAAGGAAAGCGCCGAGGTCTCTTACGGAAGACACTTCTCGGCATCTCTGTGGGCCTTCCTGTGGCAGTGGGTGTCCGGTACGCCGTGTCCAAACCTCGGGAGAGGAGGAAGATGAGGATTGTGATAGAAGGATTCGGTCGGTTCTGCAGGTTTGTTTATATCATCAGCATTTATGGATTTTTGCTGTATTAAGCTCTTAGGGTCACGGATATCATGACGACCATCATTCACATTTATGAATTGCTCACAGAGAAACCAGCAATTAGTATTGTTTTATTAGTTTGCATTAGTAAATATGCACCATTTTCATCAAAAGAATTAGACCAAATCTTATTATGTGTATGGTATCTAGGGCCCAAATTTTGGCCCAAATTTCTTTGTAAGTTACTTTCAACAGAAATGGAGTCACAGATACAATCTACCCACCACCTATAGTGCTGCTGTCTTCCCTTCCAAAGAAATTTAGGGACAGGTCCTGCATCCAACCAGGGCACCATTAAAAATTAGAAGTTTAAAATTATTATTTGAAATTCATTCACTGTTTGATGTTTGAATAATTCATTTTACTATACGCATTATTCAAAAAATTTGAATAATATATATATATGTTTATTTTGAATTGAAGATTTGATATGATTTGGCACCATAGTTACTGTAGTTACTGGAGGTTTAATCTCCTTCTATGCTTTAATTTCTGACTGATGAAGCCATTTGGATGGATGGTGAAATGTTTCAGAATTAAAAAACTTGAATCCAGTTGACCTGACTGAGTTTTCTACAACTTAACTGCTCAAACTGGCTTCCATTCATTCTGTGGGGAAATGGGGTTCATTCATTATATCCAGTGATGTTTTTTACAGCATAACTGGATGTGATTGATGTGGCTTCCATCCAATAGGAGACATTCTAAGCTTTCAAACGACGTATCACATGCCTGGGTAGGTGGTCAGTCAGTNAATAGGAGACATTCTAAGCTTTCAAACGACGTATCACATGCCTGGGTAGGTGGTCAGTCAGTCACCTTTCAGGCCACTGAACGGAGAGAAACGGCTGGTCATGTGATCCATGACGTCACGGCGCCATTTTTGAGTCTCGTTCCTAGTGCTCTGAGCCGGCCGGCTCGCTGATGATCCAGAGACATTTTTGCACATTTTAGCCATTTTAAATAGGTTTTGAGTTTGTGTGACACACAAAAGGATGAAAAAGGGTCAGTTTACTAAATGTCTGANTTAAATAGGTTTTGAGTTTGTGTGACACACAAAAGGATGAAAAAGGGTCAGTTTACTAAATGTCTGATTAAACAGCCAAAATAAAATGTAAATTAAACACATTTCAAACTAGTAAATTATAATAACATACAAAACGGGTGTGGCTACCCTTTACCTCCCACTCTGCAGTGTTAACCTTACATCCCAGAATTCCCCCAACCCACTCCATAAATATTTGCTAAATCTCCTGTGAGCCTAATCTTGACTAAAACGTAACGTCAAACTATAATGTGCACAAGTTCCATGTTATAATATTAGTTCTGTGCTGAAAAAAGCTGCATCTTATAACACACCGTGAGTTAGTGAGTGGTCTATGCACATTGAGCTCTATATATACTGTGCTGATGTTTAACACTAGAGTTATAACTCACAAAGTTAGCACATAGTGTTACGTTTCTTTATTAACTGTGAAGGAGAGTGCACTTTTGTTTCACCCTTGAAGTGGGACCCCCCCTGTGTGTGTGTGTGTTAGTTTGATCAATATCATGTCATCGTGATGTGTCTGCTCTCACTGGCACTTTTCCAGAGGTTATTGTTCTCTTGGGTCACAGACCTGAAAATCTGTAAAATTGTTACGGGGTAGAGGCTATCTACTCAGTGATATGTATTTATTTACATGGATGATGTCTCTCACAGACAATAAGCCAAGGCCATAGAGTTCCAGCTTGAAAAAAATGCTCTGTTCTATCTTTTCTTTTTACCTGTAGTAAAAGAAATTGGCCCAAACGCCAAATCAAGGTTAAAGAAAACATCATTCAAAGTCGTTTGTAGCTGTAAAACATTAGCAGAGACAGAAAACCGAAACACAAATAACTTGGAACAACAGGCATACTACTGCTGGATTAGTGCGTTCTTTGTTTGTACAAGAGTTTCTCTTTTTGAAATGAATTTCCAGCAGACTAGATATCACAACACATCTTGCGCCATATTTCAACTGAAATTCTGTCTGGTTTCGTGTTGCCAAACCCACCAAACAGATACTAACATAATAATATGACACTCTCACTTTCCCTGCCTGCGACTGATAAATGTGTAGTATGAAGATGGTAGATTTCTTAGTCTGTCATATGGTAAATACTTTTTCAGGCTTACCGGTATGTTGTATTTCCTGTTGATGTCATTTTACTGGATTATCTCCATGTCCTCAGATCTCTGTCTGTGGGACTCTTTATCTCTGTGGATTACTGGTGGACCACTAATGTGACCCTTCGTGGCCTAGATGAGGTAAGTTCCACATGGTAAAATGTTACGTAAAACATAACTTTTTTTTTGGGGGGGGGGGGGGGNGGGGGGGGGGGGGGCTGGCTTTTTATGGCCACTCTGGTTGTTGCTTTTAAATGGCCCTACCAGCGATTTTGCACATTTGAACCCAACAAATACTACTGCATACTTGCTGCGTTACTGCCAACCATTTTCCAAAACGGTAAGGAGCATTAAGTTTTCAGAATTGTTTTTACTACCTTCCAGACAGCCAGCGGTTTCAGTTCATTCCAGTACATGAAAAAAAGGTCAGCTAGAGACTTGAAACATGCTTGAGATACATAATTCATCACAGCGAAGCGAACACCTATTAAACTTTTTTGTTGAAGTTACTTAATTTAAAATTCTGACTTCCGACCTCCAAGTGTTTCAGCACCCACAATGCCAAATGTAAAAAAAAAAAAGCCAACAAATACTATAAAAAAATAAAATTAGTAATGAATACTAAGTTTACTTCATAGGGTTAGTATTTATTTATTGCAGGACTGTATTATAATAAATAGGTGTGTCTAATTTATTACCGCCCCTTTTATTTCAGTATCATGCAAGAAAAATGACTTTATTCGGCTGATTATTTACATTCACAAAGTTCACCTCCATGAGTCCCACCATGTTGAGTGACATCATCCTGGTTGAAGTCGGGGAAGACAGATGTGATCCAAGTTTCCAAGTCGAAGCTCCGACTTCAAATGCCATTCCAACGCTTTTTTTTTTTCCAAGTAGAAGGTAAGAAAATTTCGAGTTCCAAGTTGTCCAGAACGCAGCATTAAATCTGATTTTATGTTTTGGAAAATGGTGGGCAGTAACGTAAGATGTATGCAGGGTAGTATTTATTGGGCAAAACCACCGGTATGGTCCTTGTGGAGACTCATGTTGTAGTTGTGTTCTCCCCTGTCAGAGCAGCCCATCCCACGTGGCTGCAATGTCAGCCTGCCACCAGAGGGCAGCAGATCACATGGTGGAGGGAGCGGTAAAGAACGGCGGCATATACATCAAACTGGGACAAGGCTTGTGCTCCTTCAACCACCTGCTGCCCCCCGAGTACATCCGCACCCTGCAGGTGCTGGAGGACAAAGCTTTGAACAGGAAGTACAAAGAGGTGAGGTCTGCACCGGCAACAAGCTGGATGATTTATCCTGAGAGGACGACTGGAAATTCTCAGGTTTGATTTGTGTCTACCACACACACACACACACACACACACACACACACACACACACACACACACACACGCACAGGTGGACGCTCTCTTCCGAGAAGACTTCAACAAAACCCCGCAGCAGCTTTTCAAATCGTTTGACCACGAGCCCATAGCCGCCGCCAGCCTGGCCCAGGTCCATAAAGCAGAGCTGTGCGACGGGACTCCTGTCGCCGTGAAGGTGAGTGCTGAATTTTTTTTTTNTTTTTTTTTTTTTTTTTTAAGAATGTCAAAATTGATGTTTCGCCGCACATCCGTTTTCGATTCCGCCACCTGAACACAACCTGACTGACTCCTGTGGTTGAAACGTGCACACGTAAGAGGAGCAGCAAGTTTTTACAATCTCAGCGTTAGCACGACGCAAAATGTTACGTGTCCGTCTTATTTCCTCGTGAATTTGCTCCCACAGGTACAGTACATTGACCTCAGGGATCGCTTTGAAGGTGACATCAGGACATTGGAGATCCTGCTGGACATTATTAAGTTCATGCACCCCAGTTTTGGATTTCGATGGGTCCTCCAGGTCAGGAAAAAGAAGAAACTCGTTTTTTTAATCTGTATGTCTAGGCAGAACAGTTTCCATTGATTTTTTTTTTCCCTGTAGGATTTAAAGGGGACATTAGCTCAAGAGCTTGACTTCGAGAATGAAGCCAGGAACTCTGAGAGATGTGCAGAGGAGCTGAAACACTTCAAATTCATTTACATACCGAAAGTCTTCTGGGAACAAACCAGTAAGGTGAGGTTATCATTCATGATCCGGAAACCTTTGACTTCCATTTTTCTCCTCGGCTAAAGCTTTATTGTTTCTTCCCCCCAACTGGAAGCGAGTGCTGACAGCCGAGTTTTGCGAAGGCTGCAAGATCAGCAACGTGGAAGAGATTAAAAGACAAGGGCTAAGTTTAAAAGATGTAAGTTTGCTCCACGCAGTTAAACGACACCTGAGATGTGTGGCGATTGAAAATAAAATGCCACGTTGTTTTGTGCCTTTCAGATTGCAGACAAACTGATACGGACGTTTGCTGAGCAAATATTCTACACCGGTTTTATTCACGCTGACCCCCATCCTGGCAATGGTGGGTATACCTCTGTGTGTGTGTGTGTGTGTGTGGTCCTGCATCATTCATGTGTTAATATTTGTGTTTTCTATCAGTGTGTATCTGAATGTTCATGTCAGTCATTCAGGTAATAGTAAGAGGAAAGATAACACACACACACACACACACACACACACACACACACACACACACACACCCAATGAGGAAAGACGGGGGTGTTGGCAGTTGAAAAGTTTCTGCAGTTTGACATAACTAACCTGTCTAAGATAACGGACATTCTAATCCTTAAAGGACAATATTGGCAATTTTGCATGTTTTAGACCAACATATATATACAATCCAGACACGTTACTGACAGCCATTTCCCAAAATATACTTCTTTAGCGGTAAATATTAGAATTCTTTTTCCTGTCTTCCAGGCTGCTGTTGGTTTCAGTTCATTTGAGTACGCTATAAAAATCTAATCTTTAATTAAAGTATTATTCAACCTGTCCAACCCGGAACTGCACAGAAGACAACGTATGTCTCTGCCAGGAAATATAGTCCCAGGAGTAGACGGCTTTTACCGAGAAATTAAAAACCACCGTGCCTTCTATATTCAGACGTATGTGTTATCAGACGAATCTTTGAATTTTAAGGTGGATGTATCACCTGAACATTTGAACTTTTGAAAGATAAGGTGATTTGGCAAAAAAACAGGAAAACTAAAATATGGTTTTATGTTTTGGAAATTGGCTGTCAGTCGTGTAACGTATGCGGGTAATATTTATATATATATATTTAATATTTAGGCTTAAATATGCAAAATCACTGGTATGGTCCTTCAAAGCTATACCGTGTTTACCACTGAATCCTGCCCACTAGAGATCACTCTCCACACATCTGTGGAGGCTGTTTGGTTTGGAAAACAGTGGAATATTGTTTTCCCCCAAACCTTCAACCCCCACCACCTCCACCTGGGACTGCTGGAGATGTGGACGTGGACGTNTTCCCCCAAACCTTCAACCCCCACCACCTCCACCTGGGACTGCTGGAGATGTGGACGTGGACGTGGCTGCGTGCAGAGTACCTGTCCTCAATTACACCCACATCCCACATCTGCAGCGAGCAGATTTGCACCCACTGATGGATGTGTGTGTGTGGACTATTTGATAGATCCTGACCTGTGGAAACGTTGTGTTGCAGTTCTAGTGAGACGAGGTCCAGATAAGAAGGCGCAGCTGGTGCTTTTGGACCACGGGCTGTATGAATACCTCAGCCAACAGTAAGATACAGATTTATTTCAAAAAAGATTTTGTGGAGTTATAAAGGTCCGTGCAACATAATGGCCAGTCGATTTTCATTTTGGAAACAGGAAACGAGCCGTTTTCTTTGTAGGTTTCATACTTGAAAACTTTCTGCTTTGCTTTTACGTTTATTTCTTTGTTTGCCCTGGAAGTCTTTGGTCTTCAACTGGTTTGTAACCTGCTAAAAGCAAAGAAGAAGAGGAAGAAGCAAATCAGATGGTAGATTTAAGCGGGAAATATGTCATTGCAACAACATGCGGATTTCATCTTAGAAAACAGGGTAAAAGGAATATTTAGCAGTGATATCGCTGTTGCATTATGAGCCTAATTTGGAGCCAGACGAGGATTTTCAGAGAGGCATGCTGGGAGATGATTTGCTGAACAAGGACTTGAGACGCAAAGCTGCTCTGATAGCAAACTCGGGCTTGAAGTCGCTAATGCTACGTTTTCAAGCATGAAACTAATTTACCATTTCTGAACATACAAAGAAAAAAATCAGAAAACAACTCGTTTTTAATTCAAAAACAGGAAAGGGCTCGTCATCCGTTTTCCTTTGCCCCATTCCAAAACGAAAATGGATTGGCTGTCATGTACACGGACCTATAAAGCAGTTTAAATGCAGTTCTGAGAGCCTCTGCTACCTTTACACTGGCAGGGATCGAGCGGCTCTGTGTAGACTGTGGAGATCGATCATCCTGCGAGACGAGGCGGCGATGGAAAAATACGCCAACGCACTAGGAGTCAAACGTGAGGACACTTAAAGGGCCATGACGGTCACCGTGCATGTTTGAGCCCAATACGTACAATCTACGTACACATTAGGTTACTGACAGCTGTTTTCCCAAAATATGCTGTTTAGCTGTAAATATTAGAATAGTTTTTCCTACCTTCCAGACTGCCACTGGTTTCAGTTCATTCCAGTTCGCTGTTAAAATCAACTTGTGGAGGCCTGAAACTTGCTTGAGATACATAATCACAGCGAACATTATGTCTGTTAGGTTTTTGTCAACGTAACTTTATTTGAACGATCCAACACGATGTATGGAAGACAATGTATTTCTCCGCCAGGGAATATAGTCCCAGGAGGAGACAGCTTTTATAGAGCAATTAAAATGAGTGTCCCTTCTGCAATCGGGCATAACTGTTAGAAAGTGAAATATTGAATTTTAAGGTGCATGCATTTGATTTTGAAAGATTAGGGGGTTTGGAGAAATAACAGGAAACTAAAATGCGGTTTTATGTTTAAGTTCGTCATCAGTAACATAACATGTATGCAGGTTGTATATATTGAGGCTCAAACATGCACAATCGCCGATATGGTCCTTTAAGCTTTTTCATGATATCCATTTATAAGGTGACTTAAACGATGAATTGTTTCACGTTATAATTCAGGAAAAACCTGAAAAATAAGTGGGAAAGTCAGAGACGACACACAAGCTTTCAGTACTGTTCCACGATCAAACGACAAATCATTTGAGTGCCTGTCCGCTTTGCTCTGCAGAGTACTTCCTGTTCTGCGAGATGCTGCTGCAGCGACCAATCAACATGCGGGAACTGGGCCTGTCCAACATCCTGAGTCGGGAGGAGACGACATACATGCGCGACATGGCCATCCACCGCTTTGAAAGCATCATGCAGGTGCTGAAATCGATGCCGCGGCCGATGCTGCTCGTCTTCCGCAACATCAACACCGTCCGGAGCATCAACATCTCGCTGGGAGCGCCGGTGGACCGCTACTTCGTCATGGCCAAGAGGTCAGTGGAATAAATCCATAGACTGTGTGAAAAGGTTCTGATCAGTTTGTACTGCATGAAGGAGCTGTAAGTTGCTTTTGTCCTCTAGTTGCTTTTGTCATAGCATAAAATGATCAGATCTCCAGAAGTTAGCCACGCGGTGAAATTTTCATCTTTTGAAAACTGCCATACTTCCATGGATCCATTAAAAACAGCTGGTAAAAGTCTGGAACAGATGATATTTAAGGCACTTTAATTTGAGGTCAGCAACACCTTTTCTACGGTGTGTAGAACTAGAGTGGCAGCCATCTTTAAAGGACCGTACAGGTGATCGTGCACGTTTAAGCCCGATAAAAACTATCCATTACATTGCTGATGATCAATTTCCAAAACATAAAACCGCATTTTAGTTCTGTTGTTTTTCCAAATCCCCAATCTCTCAAAATTGAATATTTAGGTGATAAACTCACTTTGAAATTCAATATTTTGCCTGCTAGCACTGTAATTTCTCAGTAAAAACGGTTTTCTCCTGGCAGACACACATTTTTTCTCTGTAGCTCTGTGCTGGATCGGTTAAATTGCAGTCATTTGACAAAAAAATTTAATAGTTGATTTTTTTTTTTAAATAGCGTACTAGGATGAACTGAAACAATTGCAGTCTAAAAAGTAGGGAAAAAAATATAATATTTACCGCTCCAGTAGTATATTTTGGGAAATGGTTTATAGAATGAGGGTTGTATACAGTATATTGGGCTCAAACATGCAAAATCACCGGTATTGTCCTTTAATGTAGCTTCAACCCACCAAATTACCTTTGTCGTGCTGGGCTTTCAGTGCGGTGCGAGGCTGGGGGAAAATTCAGGCGGAGAGCACTGGGACGTTGCCCAAGCTGTGGCTCTTCCACTGGATGCGGACCACGTGGGAGAGCGTGAAGTTCGAGCTGGCTTTAAGGTAAGGAGCGGTGGCGTGGCTAACGCTAACATTTTTGTGTCCAGAGCAATTTAAAAAAAAAAAAAAAANTAAAAAAAAAAAAAAACATCCGAATCGTTCCGCAGATCAGAGATGGCGATGATGAGCCTGACGCATTCGCTCCTGAACCTGCTGTCTTACTTCGGTCTGGTGTCGCTGGATGCCGACATGTACGACTACCTGAGATAGAGCTCCGCCCACTCTGCGACACCTGAACCAACCAGAGGAAGGACCTCTCCATGCACAAGTTGATGCAAATCAAGCAGCTCCAAGGTTTTTCATGACTTCAACACTTCAAACGGTGATACTGGTGCTACGTGAACTTGCAACGTTTTAACACCAAATCACTCGATGTCTTCAAGATGCGTGAGCATGTATTGAGAATATTCTACTCTTTTTTTTTCTTAATTAGAAGAAAAGGACACTGTATTATGCTTTTGTATGATTTCTATGATGAAGTTTGTTTTAACCTTTTTTAAATCAAATCTTAAAATCCAAATTGTTTTGACATTTGGTTAATAGACTGCTTGTAGCAGCTGTTACACTAAGCCAAGCATCAAACAAAGATGTTCCATCATTTATGAACAATAATGGTGCCTTTGCTATAAGGAAACTACACACTTTTGTCAGCCATTTCTAGCTCCATCCCCACTGGAGTGAGATTTCATCTTAAAGGACCATACCGACAATTTTTCAAAACATAAATCTGTATTTTTGTTGTCCTGTTATTTACCCCTTTTCTGTCGAAATCAAATGTTCAGGTGTCCACATTTAAATTCAGTGTTTCACCTGCCAACACGTATGTCTGAATAAAGAAGGGGCGGTCACTTTTAATTTCTCAGTAAAAGTTGTCTTCTCCTGGGACTATATTCCCTGGCGGGGACATACATCGTCTTCCATGTGGTTCCATGCTGGACCACTTAAATGAAGCTACTTCGACCAAAAAAAAAAAAGCTTAATAGATACCGTGTTCGCTGTGATGGATTAAATATCTCAAACACATTTAGAGACTTGAAATGTGCTTGACAGATTTAAAGGACAATACCACCCATTTTTCATGTCAATTTTCATACAGTAAGGTTACTGACGATCATTTCCCAAAGGATAAAACCATATTTCAGCTTTCCTGATATTTTGAAAAATCTCTTAATCTTTCAAAATCAAATATTCAAGCGATACACCCACCTTAAAAATCCATGTTTCTCCTGTTAATAGTTACACAGACGGTCATTTAAATCTTTTCATAAATGCAGGTCTTCTTTTGGGACTATATTGCCCAGTGGAGACACACATTTACTCTGCGCTTTTTATTGCACTTAAATGCTAAAATTACGAAACTTCGAAAAAACGTGAACACACGTCTTGTTGGTGATGATGGATTACCTATCCCAAGAACATTTCAAGTATCAACAAGTTGATTTTAATAGCGTACCAGAATGAACTGAAACCAATGACAGTCTGGAAGGTAGGAAAAACATTTTTAATTCATCATTCCAGTAGCATGCTTTAGGAAATGATTGTCAGTAATGTTACATGTATGAAAATTGAATATATTAGGCTCAAACATGCAACATGGGTGGTATGGTCCTTTAATCCATCCAGAATCAACTTGTAGAGTCTTCAAGTTGATTTTGCAGAATTGCCGGTCTGCTCCTTTAAAACAACTTTTTTTGTAGCAAAAACTAGCGACGGAGGTCTTAGTCAAAAAAGCTCCTCGTCATTTCTCCTGAGGTGTTTCAGTGCTTCAAGTGTAAAAAAACTGCAGCTTTAATAATACAAAATATTAGCAAATGTTAATGACTTATGTTGATCACTTTATTATTCTCATGATTGTTTCTCACAAAAGAATTATTTAATAACATTTTTGTTGGAGAAATCATTTCAGTCTGTGTTGTTTTGACAAACGCAGGAGCCTGCTGGGTTTGGAACAAGATCAGTAGTTTTTAATCTTTTTAATATGTGCTAGATGGATATTTATATTATTTTAAAATGTTAATAAAATGTTCTACCTCCTTTTTATGGCATTCCTCTCTCTCTCTGTCACTGAGTATGTAGCCATACAAAAAAACAAAAAACACACCAGGGTTTTTTCATTGTTTTTAATTATTTTGTAAACAAAATATTCTAAGAAATCATGGTGGACATTTTTTAATCGAACGTATAACAAAAAGTTTCTGTAATACAGCGCAGAGTGGATACAGCCGGTGGAATGTGTCGCTCAGAAATGAGCTGTAACTCGATCGATCTCCAGGAGGTCGTCCAGGATCTGGCAAGGAAGAGGAAGATGAAGAGGGAAACAAACCGAATGAAAACAAAACTAAACGTTCATCTGCATAACTTACGATGTCCTGAGTGGTGCCGATCTTCTTGGCGAGCTCGCTGCGCTCCATCGTGCTCAGGTACAGGTACTTGTTCAGCAGTTCTCCATCCAGGATGTTTCTCACAGCGTTCTGCAGGCTTCGTCTGTCGCTGTGCAGCATCCTGGACGCCAGACAAAACGTGTTACTTACCAAACCGAGCTGGAATCAACATGCCAATTTTAGTGAGAACAAAAATCAGGCTGCAGTTTATTCAATCCTGCTCTTTTCTTTTTTCATCTACTAGGCAAGGCAAATTTATTCTATAGCATCACACCACAAAGGCAACTCAGAGCTTAACGCAAACAAAATGCATTAAAACAACATTTAAAAGACAATAAGAACAAAATAAGAACAAAAATTAAAAACCAAGAGTAAAATAGGATCAAGCAAAAAATGAAATAAGGTAAAATTAAATAATTTATAGTTTGGTTAGTTACAGTGTGAATTACTAGGGGAATACAGACGTGACAAATTAAAGGAGAAGCTAACAAAGTTTCTTAGTGAGGCGTTGGGCCTTCTTCAGTGCATCCTGGCATCAGACTGTAGAAATCCTGCAGCATAATACAGCCATACAATTAAAATAACTGCACAATTGAGACCGCTCGGCACTAGTCTGTAGAGACCTTATATGATAAGGTTTTTTTTTTTTTTTTAAGGGAGTTTTTCCTCGTCTTCTTAGGGAGCTTGGGCTGGGTCAGGGACCGTTGATGTGTGGGCCTGTAACACCCTGAGACATTGCTGTGATATTTATTTATAGAAATAAACTTGACTGTCCTGATGTGGAAAAAAGTGTCCTTCACTTTTGTGAAGGACACTTCTCAACACACTGAAGTGTCTTGACAAGTGTGCGAATGCATGTGGTGAGCATTAAGAGTGTTTGGGTCCATGTTTCCCCTGAGAGGGAAGAGTCACTGCAAATCAATCCAGAGTGATGATTTGTCCTATGACAACTATTTGTCCTATGAAACTTTTCTATCCTGATGGTTGTGGTCTCATCATCCATAGACTACGTCATCACTGGATGCCTTNATGAAACTTTTCTATCCTGATGGTTGTGGTCTCATCATCCATAGACTACGTCATCACTGGATGCCTTAATGAGCAGGAACATGATGTAAATCATGTGTTACGTCCTTCTCAGTCACCAGATCTCAGTTAATCACTTAGAGCAGATTTTGGACCAAAGTGCTCTCCACCCCCCGTCATCAAAACACCAAATGTGGATTATCTTTTAGAAAAACTAGTGCAGTGCCCGTTCAAAATGTGCCTGTTCAGAACAGGCTGGACTTTATGGTGTGCGCCGCAGCCTGCCATAAGTTTGTACTGCATGATCTAGCTTTGTTTGCTGTAAGGGGTCGGGTTGAGACTGTGGCACTGGATCGGAGCATACGCTGCCATGCCCGGAGTGTATCCTGCTGTGCAGACTACTTTTTACTGGCACAGCTCAACTGGAGAACTGCTCATCCAAACAACTTCACACACAACACTGCACGTCTTTGGGTCCTGAGCAATAAACCTGCTGAATTTCAACATCATACAGAGCCAGGTTCTAGAGATGTTGGTGCTACAGATAGAGATTTCTGTCTTCATAGTTAGATGAGGTTCTGTCCCTCCTGTAGAGATCTGGAGATTTGAACAATCAATGCCAAATCACAATGAAGCTCTTCTGGTGTCTTGGTTGCTAAGACACCCAACGTTAGTTTTTCCTTTAATTTGTCAACCATCTATATCTTATCTTGTACACATGGAGACTAACTAATGGCTATTAGCTGTAGTTTGAATTCTGAACAAGATACACTTCAGCTTTACAAATTCGTTACAAATTCGCAGAAATGTTTCATTTATGTTTTGGTGCATGTCAGTGGATTCTTTCTGAAGTTCCCTCGTTGAGCACAATAATTACAATCAGGTCTTTGGGCGCTAACATGTATTAAGGGCTGTTAACATTTCAGCTCCTCAGGCCAGAGATCAGGCAATATTTGCACACGTGGGCTTGATGCAGACCTGAAGGCCTTTGGGTTTAGGCCGGCATGATGAGGCAGCATGGTGGTCAGAGCGTTCTGCAACATCAGCAGTCGCCGGTACGTCTTCTCCTGCATGGGCAGCAGCAACCCTACTCCTCCATCCAGCGTGGCTGTGGGAACAGATAAGAGAAATGCTTTAGTCCACCTTAAAGGACGAGACCAGCTGGATTTTGCATGTTTAAGCCCAGTAAATAATATTCACAGACATGTTACATAACTGACAACCATTTTGCAAAACATAAAACTGTATTTTAGTTTTGCTGTTATTTTGCCATGTCCCCTAATCTTTCAAAATCAAATGTTCAGCTTAAAATTCAATGTTTTGCCTGCTGACTCCTCTGCAAGTTTACTTTTTTATATCATACTAGAATGAAATAAAGCCAATGGCAATCTGGAAGGTAGGATTTTTTTTTTTTTTTAACTACGTCATTGAAGTAGTATATTTTGAGAAATAGTTGTTAGTAACGTAATGTGCATGCGGGTTGTATATATTGGGCTCTAACATGCAAAAATGCAGGTATGGTCCTTTAAAGCCTTGACTTAGAGCAGCATTAAGCAGATCTGAAGACTGACAGATCTGAACTATTCTCAACTATACAAAAAAAAAAGACGTTCATACTAAGTATTATTTTAAAACATAGTTTTTTCTTCCATCCTGATACTTTAAGTCCCATATCTGCCAACATAAAAAGATCCTTCAAAAAAAAAAAGACCATTCTAACATTCTGATAAATAATTAGATAAGCTAATAAAATAATTCATGCTGCTTACCAAACCACGTGATGTGCTTGTTGTCCCAGGTCAGAGCCTTCTTGCTGGCCATGTCCAGGGCTCCTCTGCATGGCATCCGCCAGAATGTGTTGATATGGGATCCGACGTTGAAGTCTGCTCGCCTCAGCAGCCGCATTCCTCCGAAGCTCTCTTTGGCTGCAACAGCGGGCCAAGCGTTACAAGACAGGATGCCCTTTGACCTTGATATATTCCCAAAATATTGCTCTTCTCACTCACCTTCAGGTAGATACATGTATACATAGAGGTTCTTGTCTCGATCAGACACTAAAAAGGAAAGAAAATGCTAATGAGTGCAGAAGTAACACATTGGTAACGCTTAATTGAATGTATTTTTTTTTTTTCGTTGTTACCCAAGAATCCAAGCTGGTTGTTGTCCACCATGAATTCAATGCTGTAGACCTCCAGCGGCTTCGCATCCTGTTTCCCCCCAAAACAAAGAAACATGAAATCCCGTCAGACTGGTAGGAAAATCTGAACGTAAGCAGCTGCGGTTGCTTCAATGACCTCCAGCTGCCAGCGCTGCTCTCTTAAAGATCATTGTAAATTTAAATCTAGATCCTAAATCCAAATTCCTACCGGAGACAAAACCCTAATGCTCAGTTGTACATCTTAAAGGACCATACCAGCTATTTTGCATGTTTGAGACTAATATTTTCAATTTTCATACACGTAAGGTTACTGACAATCATTTCCCAAAGGATAAAACCGTATTTCAGCTTTCCTGATATTTAGCAAAATTTCTTAATCTTTCAAAATCAAATATTCAAGCGATACACCCACCTTAAAAATCCATGTTTCACCTGCTAATAGTTAAGTAAAATTATGAAGTCATGGTCGTTTAAATTTTTCAATAAACACAGGTCTTTTTTTGGGACTATATTCCCTGGTGGAGACATACATTCACTCCACGCTTTTTATTGCACTTTAACACTAAAATTACCGTATATACTTGTGTATATGACGACCCCCTGATGTTGTTGCATCAATTTATTTTTAGCAAATAACCTGTTTAGCAAATTACCTGTTTTTCTGGGTATTGTCATAGTATTCCTGTGAGTTTTCTGAAAATAATCCACATACTGGTACCAGTAAACATGATATTTATTGCAAATTAGTTTAAACCTATGTAGGTGCATAATACTAACAGAGTAGAATCAATTTATACATACATACATATGAAACTAAACAAGGTTTACATGACTGAAAACATTGATTCTATGTGAAAATCACTACCGATTCCACTCTTTTGAGCAGTTATGTATTTCAGGCTCAAAACTTATCAATCAATCCTTGGGAGCCAAAGAAACACTCAGGGGTGAATTTAAATGCTTGGAAGCACTGACAGACCTCTTTTTTATGTTATATTGTAGTACAGGCTGTGTGTGAGGCAATTTGGTGGCGTTACGTTATGCTATGTTATGCTACGTTACGTTACACTACATTATGTTACACTATGTTACGTTACGCTATATTATGTTACGCTATGTTATGTTACACTATGTTATGTTACGCTACATTATGTTACACTATGTTACGTTATGCCATATTATGTTACGCTATGTTACGTTACGCTATGTTACGTTACGCTACATTATGTTACACTATGTTACATTACACTATATTATGTTACACTATGTTACATTACACTATATTATGTTATGTTACGTTACGCTACATTATGTTACGCTAAGCTACACTGTGTTACGTTATGCTATGCTACGCTACTTTATGTTACACATTATGCTAAGCTGCGTTACGCTACGTTATGTTGCATTACGTTACTTTCTTACCCTGCTGACGAGCGACAGCGTCTTACTCGTCTCCTGGTAGCGGAGCAGTGAGANGTTACTTTCTTACCCTGCTGACGAGCGACAGCGTCTTACTCGTCTCCTGGTAGCGGAGCAGTGAGATGCTCTTCATCACGTCGGCGGCCAAGATGAAGTTCTTGATGCTGAACATCTGGTGGATGTAAAGCTGCGTGTCGATGAACGCCATGCCGGTCAGGTCGTTGTCCTTCAGGACCCACAGGAAGATCTGCGGGGGGAGAAANAAAAAAAAAAAAAAAAAAAACAGGGAAAAGCAACTTCCTTACATCAAGTTCTGTTATAAAAGAAAAATTAATCAATTTGAAAACGGTTACGGAGCAACGTGAATAAACGCAGCAGAGACCTTCTGTCCGATAGCTGACACCAGATATCCGTTGCAGTGGCACAGAGCCGTCACCGGTCCCTTCTGTTCCTTCTCATACAGCACTTTGAACTTGTTCTTGGTGAGGGGCTGGCCCGGCTCCGGCACCACTTCAATGACATCCAGGATCAGAATCTGATTTGAAACATGAGGAAAATGAGGGAAGCAAAGCAGCATCATCAGTGTTGCTGTCATCGTAAGATAAGAGGGTTTTTTTTTTTTTAATTCAGGGGTAGGTTACCAGCAGACTGAGGTTCTCCTCACTAAGCCCCTTTCAGACACAGACCCCCATCCTGTTCATTTGTTTGCATCGAAAAGGACTTTGAGTGCTGACAGTGTGCTGACGTTACACATTTTTGTACATAGCGTGCAGACCAATCACGTGAGGTGAGGAAGTGGTGCTTTAAATTCTGTGCCTAGATCACAGAGCTCATTTTGGACAGGCAGATTTTCACTGGATACAGCTTTCACAAATGATATAATGGCTTGTCTGATGCAGAAATTAGAGAGCCGCTCTCCGAGGCAGCAGACAGCTAAACGGCACCATATGCACATTGCATATGTATTTTAGCCAGTCTGGCCTCAGATATCGCCAAATATCACGTGAGAATTGCGTTCTATCCTAAAGCTCTTGGCATGTTTGAACAGAGCTTCTATGGTATTTTGCTGTAAAGGAGGCGCCGATGTTTGAATGGCAGAAAACACCATTTTACCAGCTAGATGAAAGCAGCTTAAAGGACCATCCCAGCGATTTAGCATGTTTGAGCCCAATATATACAACCCACATACACGTTACGTTACTGGCAACCATTTCCCAAAATATACTGCTGGAGCTACATTTTTTAATTGTTTTTCCTACCTTCCAGACTGCTGTTGGTTTCAGTTCATTATTAAAATCAATTTGTTGATTTGTTGAAGAGACTTGAAATGTGCTTTATAGATAAATAACCTTAACAGCGAACAAGACGTCTATTAAATTTTTTTTGTCTCAGCAAATTTGTTTCACCGCTCCAATATGAAATCAAATAGAAAAAAATGTATTTCTCCACCAGGGAATATAGTCCCAGGAGAAGACAGCTTTTTACCAAGGAATGAAAACGACTGTGTGCCTTTTACAATCATGCATAAGTGTTAGAAGGTGAAACACTGAATTTTAAGGTGGGTGTATCATCTGAACATTTGAGTTTGGGGTTTTATAGAAATAACAGTAAAACTAAAATAAGGTTTCATGCTTTGGAAATTGGCTGTCATTAGCATGACATGTGTGCAGGTTGTATATATGTTGAGCTTAAACATGCACAATCGCCGGTATAGCCCTTTAAGGATTTCTGTGTTCATGTTTTCATTCATCTATGAAGCCCTTTTAAACTGTAACTATAAAGTTAGAACAACTCTTCTCTGTATTTACATTTTACCTGACACGTTTTTCTGCAGGCAGACATTCAGAGTTGTTTTTTGGCTAAATGGCGGTTTGGCGGGCGTTTCTTACCCGGCCCCTGCAGGTGACCTCCTCGCCCTGCATCAGGCACGTCCCCGCTGCGATGTATCCCTTCAGTCCTGACACTGTCTCCTGACTCCTCAGTGCCACCGTCTTCATGCAGGTCACGTGCTCCCACTCCTCCAGGTCAATGCTGGTGGAGACGGAGAGACGTTGATGCAATCAGTAATTGTTTCACAGACAAAGTTCTTCCTACATTTTGCTCAGTAAGGCAAATAGATGCATCTGATTGGGAAATGTGGCATTTTTATAGGGGAGTGATGCGTTGTTGCTTGTGTCTGGAATGGAATCATCATGGTACTGAGGCAGCTTATGTTGCAATATAACATCAACCATAAACTAAAGGAAGAAAGACTTCTTTTTCTTAAATGGAATTTAGCCTTTAACAGGTATGGAAGAGGATTAGGGTCACTTGAAAAAAAAAAACAAGAGTTCTGAGATTAAAGTCAGAATTCTGACTTTGTGGCTGGTATTAGAAGCAAGAAGAAATATGGGGAGGAACATGGATGACATGAAATAGACAGTTTCAAACTCAGGAAGAGTCTGGTTCTCAGCTGGCAGAAAGGGTGTCATTTGCTAGCCTAACACCAAGGAACCAGTGAGATCTGTAATATTTACAACAGCTAACTTGAATCTGCAAAACTGGAAGTTAATATTATGCGGAGGAGACAAACCCACTTTAAGCATTTTGATTCTTGTGGGAAATCCAAGACAAATTAGAGAAAGCACAGAGAAAAGGCAAAAGTACGAGGAAGAAGGCAAGAATTGATGATGGCTGGTTTCAACAAAAGAAAGAAACTTAAGAAATTAAAAAAAAAAAAAAGGACTACAGGGACTACAGGGACCCAAAGGAAAAAAAAAAACGGTGTGAGTGATGGATTTATTATTTTGCTTGCATTTCTTGTAATCACGAGTCTGTCTGAATGTTTCGTTGGCTTGCTGGAATGAGTAAAGACGTTCTCAGTCTGAGATAAATGTTCAGCTGTGGGTCTCATTCCAATTACGTATTAGAAAGCAGAGCAGCTTTACACTTTGAATTTATGCTGGCATAAATCTATATTTGTCTCTGCTAAAAATACTGTCATCATCATTTATCAGCAGCATAAAAACAATGATGATAATGACAATAATAATAATGATAATGATGATAATGTAACATCAAATAAACGACTAGAATTAACAATCTAACATTTTCAATGAAGTCTCACTGAAATTAAGGAACGCAGCAAGGTGAAATCAAACTAATAGGCTCGAATAATTAAACTGCACAAATCTCTGTGCAAAGAGAGAAGAAAGGACAAAACTAAATGCCCTAAACGTGTCATCCTCTTTATTCAAGGCTGTCCAATGTTGTATTATAACAAAGTCACACCTTATTTTTCCAAAATTCTGAACTGTATAAACCAGACAGCGCGTACCGTGTGTTGGGAATGGCCTCCCAGCTGACTGGAGAGATGAGCTGGATGGAGAATCTCTCCTGCTGAGGATTAATGTAACGTTCATCTGCAGGCGGACGGAGGAAAACCAGCAATAATTACCACGTTGCCCAAAAAAAAAAAAAAAAAAAAAANAAAAAAAAAAAAAAAAAAAAAAAATCACGCTAATTACACAATAAAGAAGTGCCGTGAAAGCTGAAGCTCATTCATAAAGCTTCCCTTACACTAATTAGAGCATCGTTACTGACATGTTGTCTGGAGTAGAAGCCAGTGAAGATCAGTGCATTAATGAGCTGCTTGATATTTAAGAGTCTGGCTTTATGCTGCTTCATCTGGTGTCAAAGCGCAACAGGCACATTAAACCGGCAAAGCAAACCTAAATGATTAGCTTTAGAGCTCCTCATTTTAAGAGAGTGGTACGGAAAGCTGTGATGTCATCCACACGCTACCAGGATTCCAAGTGCTCGAGGGGTGGAGGGTGGTGTGTTTATGTATGTGTCGCATGTGAGAGAGAGACGTGGAGCACCAGAGAAAGAAGTGCGGTGCCAGTAGAATGTGTGTGAAATCGGTTCAAACACTGCCATTTCAATAGAGTGACAAATCAGCTGAGTGGGATTAAATATCGCATTTATTGATCATTAACACGTGAGGCAAATACAGTTTAAAACATCACCCAGATTTCATACCGCTGACATTTACCGCCAGAAACAGGTCTTCATTTTTGCATGATGTGTGTTTTATGAATATCTTCCTTGACATGAAAATAAGGAAATGCTTTAATATTGCTTTGCTTCTTTCGAGACAAAGTCAAAAGTGGCCGGTAATTTTATGAGCTTCATGAATGAGAGAACGCGTGATGATATTTGTCATTATCGACTTGTTAAATCTGGTGCTCTGGTTTATGAACTACCCACCATAATCACTTAGCATCAGGATGGGAATGCAAATGATTTGTGTGTGTGTGAGTGTGTGTGTTCTCATGTCTGACCTCGTTCTATGATCTCAAACTCCTTCTCCTCTCCGGTCATCCTGGGAATGCGAGTACAAGGCTCTTTCACGCTCGTGCACACAGCGTAGACCTGAGAAGGAAATAAACTTCACATCAAAGAGCGATCCCTTCAAAGTTACGCTCGCTGACTTTTTTTTTTTTTCCTCNTTTTTTTTTTTTTCCTCTGGCTGTGAGATAATTCAGGGACCCTGACGGCTTCCATTTCAAACTTTTCAAAGCAGTCCAATCAATACGCTTGTTTTGCATCATCACCAGCATGTGAAATGCACCAACGCCTCAGCGTATGCAGCTGTAAGCGTGTGAGTCCAGGGAATGTGTTTTGGGTTTCAATTTGTGTCGTACTGTGTGCATGTGTGTGTCACTGGAGCTTTAACCTTGGATTCAACATGGTAGGAGACGTAGTGAATGGTGCATCTCAGTGGGATTTTCCTGACTGGCCAGGGGGCATCGTAGGACAGATAGGTGGGCAGGACGCTGATCCTCAGCTCCCCCTTTGACAAAACACAAACACACACACACCCAGGAAAGATTCATGTTCTGCAGCTCGAGAGAATAACGCAGAAACGGCTCAAGGACCAAGACAAAAGGAAAACTGGCAAAGAGTGCAAAGTTAACATAAACGGCAAACTTCATTAAATGAACGATGGTGATATGTCAGTTTTTAAAGTTATTAGAATTCTAAAGAATTGTTTTTTTTACTGTCTAATTGACCCATGCTTTTACTGCCACCCACTGTGTTTGTGGTGATGGTGGCGTGTATGTGTGTGTGTGTGTGAGAGAGAGAGAGAGAGAGAAAGAGAGAGACAGAGAGAGAAATGCAGAGATTGATACTTGAGGAAGAAGCTCAGTGCCACTAGAACCTGTACGAGCTCTGATCAAAACTCTCCATTGAAATAAACTGACTGTTATCACATTTATTGATCATTAACACAGGTCTCTGGTTGGTCTCAGCTCTCTGGTGGCCCTTTTTACAGACTGACTCAGTGTTGGCATTAAAGTTCAATTTGTTATCAATAATTGTGCCTAAATACTTGTATCTACCGTGTCAATCTTCTGATAATCTTCTGATCCTGAATAAAATGTGGACTAGTTGCACCTCTCCTAAAATCAATAACCATCTCCTTGTCTTACTGGTGTTTAGACTCAACTAATGAGTGTCACACCATTTGCTGAAGTCATCCATGATTCTGTTCACCATCTTGGAGTAAACTCAGGACAGCTGTATCATCTGCATACATACTTAAGAATATGTCTCTGTACTGGCTTCCCAACACGTAAACAAGGAAATAATGCTTCTTTCATTGCAAACACTAAAAAATGCTGGTAACAAGCGTTTCTAAATGAGGGAGCATGATTGTGTGATGCTATTTTCCCTTATCGATATGTTAAATCTGGCACACGTTTTATGAACTACCTTTGTTGGAGATATACTGGTAAACCAGTTGATTGAAATCCTGTAAATTAATTTCTAATTTATAATTGTGAGTTTGAATTCATTTGTGATTTGAAATAATTACAATTATTATTATGATGAAGACACTGAAAATCTGATGTTTCTTCTCCAAACTGGGCAGCAGCATGGTGTGTGAGTTAGAGACGGAGGAATAAAACAGTTTTGTGACCACAGTGAACACGGTGAAAGCAGTGATCGCAGTATTTATGAGCAAAAAAAAGTATTTAAGTTTTGTTATAGTTTGTGAAAGTTAGCCGTGGAGAATATTTTTCAGTTTTGTGTAATAAATCACAATATTTGATGACATTGATGGATCTCCGCAAGCGCTTTTTTTTGGTCCTTCTGAGTCGCAGACCTCCGTGAAAGTGACAAATAAGAAAATAAATTAGGATCAACAGGACAAGACAACCTTTACAATAATAAATAATGTTTCCTGTAGATTCTTTTCTCTATTAGGGTGGACAAACATATTTTAGCCACTAAAATACAACTGTCCATTGAAAGTCAGGATAACAGTGATGATACTACTAGGAGCATTAATAATAATTCAAATTGTGTGCAATCTCATCAAAACCTCTCCTTTGAGTAATAATAACTCTAAGTCATACTTCTTGGTTCAGAGTGAAATTTGACTTTTCAAGTCCTGATAAAAATCTTGTCAAGCCAAGCAGAATGCAAACTCCCACATTTTCGGTGTAAAGTGAGACTGTGTACCTGTTTGTTGAAGTAGAGGAAACCTTTGGGGCAGTTGATGTTGTGGAAGGGGGAGAAAGACTCGATGGAGCCGTCGATGGTCATGGGGTGAAGCCTCATGGCTCCTCGAGAGGTGACGAGCATCCAGTGTGGAGACGGTCCGCAAATAAAAACCTGCAACAGTAAGGAAATATGGAAAATTAAAGAGTTACAGGGATGTGAGAATCCTTGGTGGATGTTGCTGCTGTTGCTAAAATCAGAAAATAGATAAAAAGTCTCCTTTACCCCGGAGTATCCTGAGATGTCCTCGAAGTATCTGAACCTGGCGACCCGGCTTTTCACAGCCACGCTCTCCTCGCCGCTCTCTGACTTCTTATCCTTCTTCAGCTTTGATTTCTTTTCTCTGTAGTTAATGTTGTGTGGCACCTGTGCAGAGCAGGTAAGAGCCTGTAAAGACTCGCCTCATCCAAAACCGACTTGATAACAGAAGGCTCGTCAACGTCTCGGATCTTACCTTCTTTTTTTTTTTTTNTTTTTTTTTTTTTGTTTCAACAAGTTTATTGATCAAGAAGAGTACAAAACAAGAACAAATGACTTAATGAAAACATATAATATATTTTGAACATTATGAACCCCAAACCAAAACAAAGCCTCAGGTATTTTGTACCCTGTGGACCAGATATCAGTACAGTTAATTTTCTTTTTTAGTGCAAAAACAGGAGAGAGCAGGAGGAGGGCCGCATGTTGAACACCGGTGGGCCTATATCACACCACTGTTATTATTAGCAGATCCAAGGTACTTAAAATAGGTTATTAAAGGGTTCCAATGCTAGTAAAGCTCTTACCTTCTTGAAGCGCACTTTCAGATTGCTTTGAGCTTGCTGCTGGTCATATGGGAAAGCCTCATAGATCAGAAGTTCTTGTTCCACATGGACCTAAAAAAAAATAAATTAATTTAAAAAATTTCAAGATATTTTATTTTCATTGTATCTCCCAACTCTGATCTTTTCCGTTTTCTAAATACTTAGTTGCGACTGTTCCATCAGATTACATACAGTACGACAAATTTTACTTTTACGGCTTTGACGTTAAAAAAAAAACTCACCAGCAAATATGGTCTGCTGTGATTGTAGCCAAGGGAAACCAGAGCGACCTCTTTGACCAATGGGATCTCTCCCTGTCGTGTCACCTCCTCTTTTTTGCCCTCACCCTGTGTTGCCGATTGGCCGGAGGAACTGTCAACCAGCACTCTCTGGCCAACGGGGAAATTCTTCACCAGGAACACTAATCGCCAGTCTGGGAGCTGGTAAATCTGTTGAAATTTTGAAAATTAGCATAAAACAAAGTGAACATAGGAATAACATGAGGATGCATAAATGTCATTTTGTGCTCGCCACTGATCAGAATCACAATTTTTTTTTTTTTTTTTTAATTTTCAGTACACAAGGAATTTCTCATGGTGCATGGTGTCAGAAAACAAAGTGAAAAGAGTATACAATATGTACAGTCAAAAACTACTATATATAATTTATTGTCATGTCTTGTCAGTGTCATGATAGCAGACCTAATCATTGATGAGCGATAGCACTTGTTGTAGAATAGGCCACACCCACTCAACTTTGGCAGCCAATTGTAGCAAAACGGTAAAGAACATCAAAAAGCAAAGTGATAACTTTTTATGAATATATGATCATATATTATATATTGATATATGATATTCGCCGTACCTCCATTACACCATTTTCCCTGACGATCATGCACCAGTGAGTGGGGTCTGCTTTGATCGCGTTCGCCTCGCCCTGTGGGAGTGGAGCTGCAGAACTGCGAGTGATGTCGTCCTTTGCAAGTGTTGTGCTGGTGTTCGAGTCGCCATACAGCATTTCTTCCTCATCGTCCACAGTATTACTACACACACCCACATACAGACAGAAAAACACATTGCACATCAACTATTAGATGGATTAAATCCCTTTTCAGGAACATTATTGGATGTTAGGGTGATATTCACAGCTTCGGGGTTGCAGAGAGCAGCTGTTTTGATTGGTTGTTACAGTCAGTATGAAGAACTGATGTAAGCTCTTACCTGATGTCGTGGATGATGGTCTCCGCTTCAGACTGGCTCCTATTTATCGTGTCCTCCTTGATGGAGCAGCTGACTTTGTTTTCTGTGGTGAACATGCCGCTTACATCTCGGTACGCACACAGCGTGATCACACGCGATTGCTGTGTAACAAGAGGACAGTTTTCAACAATTAAAGAGTCAACTTACAACCTTGATACAACTTAAACCAATGTTAAAGGATAGTACTGGCAATTTGGCACGTTTGAGCCCAATACACACAACCCGCATACACATTATGTTGTGACAACCATTTCCCAAAATATATAGTACAACTGAAGCAGTAAATTTAATACTGCCGTTGGTTTCAGTTCATTTCAGTACACTATTAAATACAATGAACTTGTAGAGACTTGAAATGTGCTTGAGGAAAGTAATCCATCACAGCAAACATAATGTCTTTTAAGTTTTTTGTTGAAGTAACTTTATTTAATTGGTCCAACACTGCATGAAAAACAATGTATATCTCCACCAGAGAATATAATCCCAGGAAAAGACAGCTTTTACAGAGAAATTAAACATGATTCTCTACATTCGTATGTATTAGCAGACAAAACATTAAATTTTAAGCTGGGTGTCTCGCCTGAACATTTGATTTTGAAAGATTTCGAAATATAACAGGAAAGCTTAAATCCGGTTTTAGGTTTTGGAAATTGATTGTCAGTCACGTAACATGTATGCAGATAGTATTTATTGGGCTTAAGCATGCAAAATCGCTGGTATGGTCTTTTAACAATCAACGAGTCACTGTGCAAATAAGCTGAATCGGCAACAAGGCAGTGATGCTGGACCAGCAGAAAAGTCTCCATAACCGATAAAGAATCAATCACATCTATCAGGATGTAGTCTTAATTTGATTCTGTTAGGACATGCAGTTTGCTGAATCAGCAGGGGATGACTTTGTCAAATCAAACCCACTATAATGATCGATAAGCCTGACAGACTCACGGTGGAGATCTGCGGTTTCTGCAGGGACAACCGATGTGTCTTCCCCATGTATGAGTCGGTTTTTAGCACAAACATGGTGACCACTCCCTCAGCGGTCATGATGACCACAAAAGGATCAGCCACGGAGCAATGCACTATGGGAGAGCCCAGGTCCACCGGGATGAAATGGAGCTGTGTCACTGAAAGCAGGGCGATGAAAGCGTACATGCAAGACAGAAAAAAAACAGGATAAGTCCTTCAAAAAATCGATTGATATAAGAGATAATTAACAGATCATTTCTGGATGACAGTTTGACTATGAATGGTTAGAAGCTTTTTGTTATTTTTATATAATACATTTAAAAAAAACAAAACAAAACACTAAGACTAAGGCATTAGCAAATTTTAAACAATTCATTTGGGGGGTCTTCACCAAATTTAATACAATCAGTAATGAGCAATGTCATTTATCAGTTGTTCTACTATTGCATCTTCATTTATAAACCTTTACTGCTTTTTCCTCTTTTTTTTTTTTTTTTTTNTTTTTTTTTTTTTTATTTATTTTACCTCCTTCCAGCAGCCGGATGCCCATGGGAGAGACCTGGATGATGTATTTGTTGTCACCAATGTTTCCGGCAAACACAGTGGACCCCTGGGTGGCGAAACCACTGGTGTCCAGTTCCATGATCTCCTGACCTGTTTGAAGAATCTACCGGGAAAAGAAAGGGATGGTCACAGCTTGAGTCAAAAATCACAAAGCTTATTACATTAGATAAAAGCCAAATGAGAGAATGGATATTTCCTGTTCTTCAGTAATTACAATGTATGAAGTTGGTTAAACACTGATGAAACAAATCCAAAATGCAAAGTCAAATGTGTGTTTATCTGAGTTGTACCATGGTTGAATCCTCTCTGCTCAGAATGAGGAAGCCATGTTTCTTCTTTTCGTCCTCCAGAGAAGGCTCTGTCTTCTCTTTCTCCTCCTTCTCCTTCTCCTCCTTGTCCTTATCTCCCTCCTCATCTTCCTCTGCATTTTCTGTCTCCGCCCCAGCCTCAGACTCATCGCTCTTTACAGCCTGGAAAATAAAACATCCATAAAGAAAGACAAAGAAATGATTCCATCACAGATTACTGGAAAAAGAAAAAAAAATAGAAAAGTGTAGAAAAAAAAAACCCAAATTGTTAAAAGAAATACAGCTTACCTTTTTATCTTCTTTAACCTCACTTACGATGACTGTCCACATATCATGGCAACCGGGCAACTCAAATGTGGTGACTACTTGGGGTCGAATGCTTCTCTGGTAACACAATTAATGCAAGCCAAATAAAAGTCAGAAAGAGGAATATTAATAAATATTACTGATCGCTCAGAGCTCAACTCTGACAGAAACAACACAAGAGTTCTGCATACTGCAGCTGTAATAGCATACTGAATAACTACAGTTCTGACATTGTTCCTTTGATTTGAAATCTTTGTACGTTGAGAATTAAGATCCAATCATGCAATAGGTTAAAAAAAAGAAAAACCTCTTATGATATCAAATTCAATATAATTACTTGAATAATTAAAATATATTAATGGCAAAGGTTCTTTGCTTCACAGCAATACAGCATTCATTAAAGGACCATATCACCCATTTTGCATGTTTGAGCCTAATATATTTAATTTTCATACATGTTACGNGGACCATATCACCCATTTTGCATGTTTGAGCCTAATATATTTAATTTTCATACATGTTACGTTACTAACCACCATTTCCCAAAGGATAAAACCTTATTTCAGCTTTCCTGATATTTTGCAAAATCTCTTAATTTTTAAAAATCAAATATTCAAGTGATACACCCACCTTAAAAATTTATGTTTTGCCTGCTAATAGTTAAGTAAAATTATGAAGTCACGGTCGTTTAAATTTTTCCATAAACACAGGTCTTCTTTTGGGACTATATTCCCCGGTGGAGACATACATTCATTCTGCACTTTTTATTGTGCTGAAACGCTAAAATTACGAAACTTCAAAAAAAATATGAATACACATCTTGTTGGTAATGATGGATTACCTATCCCAAGAATGTTTCAAGTATCAACAAGTTGATTTTAATAGCGTACCAGAATGAAGTGAAACCAATGGTGGTCTGGAAGGTAGGAAAAAATATTTTAACTCACCGTTCCAGGAGCAAGTTGTGGGAAACGATTGTCAGTACGTGTATGAAAATTTAATATATTAGGTTCAAACATGCAAAATGAGTGTTGTGGTCCTTTAAAATCCCACTGTGTGTGTCAGAGGCTGACTGACTGTGCCGACTTGTTTCTGGGGTGTTTACAGGCTACTCCATTGATCTCTGAGGCAGCCCTGGTAAACCCAGACTTCACTGTAGCACCGCCACTGGACCTGTGGCAGACGGCCCTCGCCACCACAGGTTTTAGGACGGTGCGGTATCAAATATCATGCACAGTCCTATTATGCATATAAACAATGATGAACTTTAGTAGGAGGATTTACCTGAAGCACAGAAAGTGCACCGTTCTTGCCGTGTCCGGAACATACCACGACCTCCAGGTCAGGCTCAGGGTTGCTTTGGAACTGTTGATTCGACAAAATCTGATGTTACAGACCTTAAATGGGAGGCAAACTCAACCTGCCACAGGCTAAGATGGTCCCACTTCTTTCCTGCCATCGTTGAGTCCATACTCACACCCTCCATCACAGCCTGGTTTAGTGTAGGACGTCCACAGGCAGAGAGGACATTCGGCTGCACCCTCATGCCCTGGAGACAAACTATACACCTCCAAGGCCAGGAAGCGAGCGGACAAGATCACCCCTCTCTTCCTGGTCACAGGCTATTCCAGCTTCTCCAGTTCAAGAGGCAACCCAGGTCCATAATC
Source organism: Lucifuga dentata (assembly GCA_014773175.1). Taxonomy (NCBI): domain Eukaryota; kingdom Metazoa; phylum Chordata; class Actinopteri; order Ophidiiformes; family Bythitidae; genus Lucifuga; species Lucifuga dentata. The sequence continues at coordinate 128,622 of VXCM01002257.1, forward strand.
ACCAAAAAAATCCAGACACACACAGCTTCTTCCCCAGTGTGGCTGCCGCCTCAACAAATGGCACCACCCGCATTTAGAAAAACCTCCAGACTTTAAAAACTGTTACCAGCACTAACATCTACTGTTACATCTGCTGCTAGTCAAGTGCAACATCACTGATATCAAAGGTCCACAATGTTAATTTTTTAGCTTGTTTACTCATACACTGTCTATATTGTCTATATTTCTGGCCAAGTGCAGTAACACAGTGCAGTATCCATATCCACTGTTTTTGTGCTTTATAGCTTTGCATATGTTTTATATTTCTGGTTTTATAACATAATTATTTTTACATTTATTATATTTTTAATCTGTTCAAATTTTGCTGTGTATCGAGGGGAAACACCAAGACACATTCCATGTATGGAAATACTTTGCTGATAAAGGCTTCTGATTATCTGATTCTGATTATTATATCTCCTACACAAGCACGAGCAGCGTATACAATAATAACACAATCTAAACTTCTTCCATTTTTTTTCTTTGTATGTGAGTTTATTTTAGGGAGTTTTTTCTCGTCTTCTTAGAGAGCTTAGGCTGGGTCGGGAACTGTTAATATGTGGGTTTGTAAAGCCCTTTGAGCCATTATATGTCATATCGGGCTATACAAATCAACCTGATTTGACTAAAATAAGTTTAAGTTGCCATACCTCTTCAGACAAGAAGGCGGGCTCGCCCATGGAGGCATTTGCACAAGGTCCAATGTTCAGTATGCTGTCACACACCTGAAAGAAAACCCCGGTAAGACCCATCAGCACCTTTCACTTAAAAGTAAGCCTTGAAAGATGAAACAGCCACTGAAGCCGTTGCTTTCTCTCTTACCTCAAAGGAATACGTGGCAAGCTGCGTGCCTGACTGAGCCTCGCTGCCGTACACCTCGATCTCATCCACCTCATCTGACATGACACAAGAATCAGCTGTAATACCTGGCAGGTAATATGCACGTTTGTGGTACATTATGAAATGAATTAACATACCAGTCCAGTTGGTAGAAGATTCTACACGCTTCTTTTTGCTCGGTGGTTCCTCCTGAAATTCAGCATTGCACATTTTTTATGTGGGACTGACAAGTCTTACCAAAACCATCTGCTATAACTGAATCAAGCATTAACCGGAATTAAAATCAAGATGGCAATTAACAGTTCTTAAAAACAACAGGCTGTATTTGAACTAGCAGTACATCTACAGCTTACGTGATAATTAACTTGCCTGTTTATCTTTATCCTTGTCTTTCTCTTTTTCTTTGTCCTGCTTGTCTTTTCCCTCCTCTGGCGGCGCCTCCTGCAACTTCTCCGTGTACTTTAGTAGCAGAGAGTTTCCGAGGCGGGAGCNCTGGCGGCGCCTCCTGCAACTTCTCCGTGTACTTTAGTAGCAGAGAGTTTCCGAGGCGGGAGCCCAGGAAAAGGTAGCCAGGCTCCATGGTCACCATCTGGAAGAGGGAAGTTCAGAGTGAAAGGCGTGCTGGCAGTAAGACGACATCAGTTCCACGGACCCTCCTTTCAAAACCCTCCAAGTTCACCTGCACATTTTCTTCATCCTCTACGTTTTCAGCCAGATTTTGCATACTGCTTATGATGTTGAATGAAGACCTGAATTATTAGTTTTCTTTGTAGTTGTTCTAGGAGAAGCATGAGATGTGCCGAGCTGATTAACAGTTATCAGGGTCAATCGTTGCATTTATAAATGGATTAATATTGCTGTAGGAAGACTGATTCATTTCCGATTACTGGTTTCATGTAAATCATTCTACTGTGGGAAAATAGGATATTGGAACACTAGAATCATTTGCAACCAGATAGTTCTGTGAGAGACTGAACTGAAGAGCATCACACAATAAATAAAGCGCCTGAGAAGGTATTAACGATCTGCATATTAATGATTTGCATCAGCAATAAATGCAGTGATGAAACAAGTCACTTTGGCTCGGTTTGGAGAAGTACTAAACCTCCAAAGAGCTGCAGTGAGGTAAAAACTGTATTTGAACTCAAAAGTTTTGCCAAGTAATGAAGAGAGACTATGAAGTCCAACCCAAACACCCCACCCATCCACCCACACCCACACACACACACACACACAGAGCAGATCCACACTGACACTCCATTCTCAATCATTATTATAGAAACTACTTTTAGACACTCTTCAGATATTGCTGTACTTGTTTTAATGTAGGCTGATTTCAGGCTAACAGTGTAATGTGCGGCTGTACATTAAAGGAAAATAAAGAGAAATAGCCTATGATGAAAAGTGGATCAGAATCTATATGGGTAGATACTTAAAGTACTCTTCTCTGGAGCAAAAACTTTAGTCAGGACATCCTGATTAACGTAGTAGTAGTAGTAGTAGTAGTAGTAATAGTAGTAGTAGTAGTAGTAGTAATCATGGTAGTAGCAGTCGCAGTATAATAGTACTGACTTTGAAGAGTGTAGTTTAGAGAAGTGTGTCATGGACTTTCTTAAAGGACCATACCACCCATTTTGCATATTTGACCCTAATATATTCAATTTTCATACACGTAACGTTACCGACAACCATTTCCAAAGCATACTACTGGAACGGTGAATTAAAAATGTTTTTCCTACCTTCCAGACCACCATTGGTTTCAATTCATTCTGGTACGCTATTAAAATCTACTTGTTGATACTCGAAACGTACTTGGGATAGGTAATCCATCATCGCAAACAAGACGTGTATTCAGGTTTTTTCGAAGTTTTGTAATTTTNGGATAGGTAATCCATCATCGCAAACAAGACGTGTATTCAGGTTTTTTCGAAGTTTTGTAATTTTAGTGTTTAAGAGCAATAAAAACTGTAGAGTGAATGTATGCCTCCACCAGGGAATATAGTCCCAAAAGAATACCTGCATATGGAAAACTTTAAATGGCCATGACTTCATAAGGCTGCGTAACTATTAGCAGGAGAAACATTGATTTTTAAGGCGGGTGTATCGCATGAATATTTGATTTTGAAAGATTAAGAGATTTTGCAAAATATCAGAAAAGCTGAAATTCAGTTTTATCCTTTGAAAGATGATTGCCAGTAACGTAGCATGTATGAAAACTGAAAATATTAGGCTCAAATGTGCAAAATGGGTGGTATAGTCCTTTAATGCTAAAATAAAATATGGCAAAATTAATGATTACCAATGAACACTATAAGAATTAACAAAATTGCCTGCTGTTAACCGCCCGTGTTTGTCCACAGAAGGGCTACTATCACCATGTTTGCTCACTACTACAGGCAGCACTTACACAAGTTGTCAGGACACTGGCAGCAGCTTTGTCAAAGTGGAACGCCCGGACGCTCCTCATGCCGTCAGTTATGAGGGTCAACACGTATCTGCAAAGACGATATAACCAGCATCAGCCGAGGATCACAAACGCAGTGGCCATGACAGCGACAGGAATCTACTTACATTTCTCCTCCTTTCAGAGAGATGACCATCTTATCATAGGCGATAAAGTCAGCCTGGGCGCAGTCTAACGTGATCTTCACCTCATCCTGTACACCTGAATATCCAGAACACATTATCCAGTGATTAGTTTATCAAAAAAACATTTGCAGCAATAAGGACAGATGTCAAAGATGAAAGTGTGGATGTGCAAGTTTTCAGACAGCGACGCTTACGCAGTGGAAAAGCTGTGGTTCCAGCCGTTTGCGAATTGAGGGAAACTCCATACGGTGGGACGCTCTGGTTTAGATACAGCAAAGAATTCACAGCAAACACCACGACACCACCTGGAAAGATTTAATGCGGGGTCAGTGCTCAAAGGGGCAACAACAACCAGGGACGCTGTCGTAAAGCATGGATTCATTTCATCTCAAAGATATTTTATTCATGTTGTGTTGGTTTGAAATGCCGAGCTCACCGATGGGCTTTGGCACAGCCATGACCTGCGTACAGTCAAAAGGCAGATTGCAGAGAGACCAGATGACAGGATGGACCTTCTGCATGATGTTGAGGGAGATTGCAACGATGCTGCAAGTGTCCTGCCGCACGGCCACGCGCCTGTCAGAGTGATCAGACAATTACATTTTATATGACTAGATGTATAAAAAAAAAAAAAATCACGTAACTCTAGGGTCGTTATAGCTGATGGTGGGTGGACTGACCCGGGCCACGTCTGGTTGGGCTCGAACAGGATGAGCAACGTGGGCTCATAGTAGCCGTGAAGGAACTTCATGTCAACGATGTTTAGCAGCTTCTCATCCAGCTCACGGACATCAATGATGTAGCTCGGCAGGAAGCTGGATTTAGGCCTGCGGATGAGAATAATAAGCCCCACAATTAAGGAAGTTATGCATGCATGTGTGCAGTTTTAATTCAACACAACCAATTTTAGGAAGAATACACGATAAATGTCTTGCATTTTGGCAGCAAGATGAAATTAAAAACTGAAATATATGGCTGTTCTCCTTTTTTTTTGTTCCACTTATTTCTGGTGGAGGGGTGTAAAAATTCTCAAAGGTATCACCAACTCTTCCTGGACTTGAGATTTAATCCCACTGGGGTCATTCACGCATAAAATCAGGGTTTCTCACACACAAATTGTGTGGTCCACCTTAATTTTTTTTTAATATTGTTGGGATATAAGAACTAAATGCAAAGAATGCATGACCAGCTGCAGACATACCCTTCTCCAACTCCACCTTCCTGTTCATCAGTTAATGTGTCCTTTCTGAATGGCAGCACCACAAGTTGGGTGCCATAAATCAGCATGACAGCACAGCGGTTCTCTGGATCTACACGAACAATGGGAATGTGTACATTCTGTACAAAGCCATCCTGAAATTGGGAGGAAAAAAGGGTTAGGGCAGTTAGTTTCTTTAACAAATGCTACAAATTATGGGGAAAACAAAAACACATCTAACTTTGAGCAATCAATTCATTTTCTCATGCCTGTATACATTTGATCTAACTGGTCGATTGAACTACTTTTCAGTTGTGCTTTATAGAGAAAACAACTTAAACATGACTGTTTAGATAGTTTCTACATACTCTAAGCTCTGGCTCCTCAAAGTAATGAAGAGAGAGTGTCTTGAGGTCGTGTGTTCCTGGGTCGTACTCCACCACTGACAACTGATGAGAAAAAAAAAAAAAAANAAAAAAAAAAAAAACACACCCAGAGGTCAGACATTTTATAGGCTGATTCAATGCCGTGTACTGGTCAGATTCTGATACCTTGGCATCTTTGAAACTGAGAAGCAGAGCGTCTCTGCTGGCTCCTACAAGCTGCACGCTGGCCATGGACATGACGTTGCCAAACAATGAAAAGGCTGCCACCTGCTCCAGCTTCTCCTTACGAGACTTGCCATCTGTAGAAGGCAAGAGTGAGGTCTTACTGCAAATGTGCTTATTTTCTATCATTTCACTCCCAAAAGATGTAAATACAGACATACCTGAAGACTTGTCAGTCTTTGATGTGCTCTGAAATAATGATAAAAATTTGTACACGTCACAAGATGCCATTGTGTATTGATATTTTAAAATCTTGGATGAATGAAACAAGCTCAGCAGAAACATGTTTTACCTCCACATCATGGATTATCCTGTAGACAAAGAGTTGGGATGTTCCAGCAACAACCAAATTTTTCTCCTTACTGGAAATAAAGTTGCAGTAGACAGAGAACTCCACTGAAGTGGGGGTGTGGGCTTGTCTGTACACAGCATACATCCTGGAAAGTTGCAATCAGCATCTGAGAGGTGATATGATTCATATCACTGTCCAGTCTTCACCAATGCCCAAAAAGTACAGTATGTGCCATTCAGGATCTGAATATCAATTTAACGTGACCTTGCATATAGGCAAGTGTACAATCCTCATAAACATAACTGAAGACCTCTGACATCCTATTACAGGTTACTGTTTGATTCTGGAATACATATAATATACCAAATAACACTTGTTCCCCCTGATATTTAACTGAATTAACAGAATAAACTGGGTTGGCCAATGGCAACCGGTAAGCTGAGCAAATTTAACTTGGGACATGATAGTGAATGGTGAGCTCCATAAGTTATTTACAAAATTAACCAAAGGATTTATAAAAGGTCAAAGGTCACAATCAAAGTTACATCTATTTTGATAATGAGTAAGGTAAAATTCCAGTGCTACTCTGTGGCTGAACGTTACCATCCTCTTCAAGTACAATAAAATAGCACACAACTGCCAGTCTTCGCTATATGAAATTATTTCACATAAATATTATAAATTGCAGCAAACGCCATTGCTTCTGACTGCCACAACTAACATTTCGTTGTTGTTTCATACAGCAAGTTGAAGGACAATTTATGGATAGGAAAAGAAGCTAAGATGCTACAATCAATTAACTAGCTAGCTAAATAGCTAAATAATTAGCTTTCAACATGACACCTAATATTGAATTTATAAATCCCGCTACCAGCACCAGTCAAACAATCATGTAAATATGACTATTCTCGTCAACTGTTAACATCAGATAACAAGTGTATTGAAAAAGCCGGTAGCGTTAGCTGCATTAACGTAACTGTCTGTAGTTTTAGAAGGAATAGTAGCTAGCATGACACGATAATAAGTGCAACTGACTGTAGTTTCCCCGCATATTTTCGAAATATATGAATTAAACTAGTCAACATACCTAATAGAGCACGTTATCAGAATTTGTAGCTTTATTATCTCTCTTCTGTTTACATCTGGTTTGGCATAATGCGTTATAAGCTAGCAGTTAGCTGTTGCTATAATGTTGTGGGTCCATCTACTTCGCCGTCATTTCCCAGTCCGCAACAGGGGCATGCTAAAGTATACAGTGCCATCTAGTGGATATTTTGGAAAATGCATATACTTTGCCACCAGGCTTCTCAAGCGAACGATGACATGATGTTAAGCTTTACAAGTGTAACAGAAATAGGCCCAGAACAGTTTTATCTGATCTCTGCTAAACTGCAACATGATGATCACTTAAAAAGCTTTTGATGTTTGTCATTGCTCTTAATGAAGCAATAATGAAGAGACTGGACACAAATTACAACATGGCCTAAAAGTCATTGAATGACTTTGGAGGGAAAATGCAGTTTAAGTCCACCAACTGATGTTTGTACATCCCTAAATCACAGTTTGATTCCTTCTTTACACCCGTTTAGCAGCAGGAGGGCTAGTCTGACAAACACATATCATCACTCATGACTTTCAACTCAAAAAGCAAAAATCAATGCAGTGACTCCTGATTATCCCTCATAGAAAGCCAACTTAATTTTAAGTAAAATCTAAATACACTGCACTAAGTTTTATCTTAAGGGAATTTATTAGAAGCAGGAGTGACCTTTTTTCATCAAAAATGTTAGTAGGGCAATATGAAACACTGGGTCACTGTTCACTTCCATTTTGAGAAGTCATATTTCAGAAATAAAGTTTATTTAATACTTATATGTCAAACATTTTGGTCTTGCTTGCAGTGTTTGTCATGACCTTAGGGTTAGGGTTAGGGTTAGGGTTAGGGTTAGGGTTAGGGTTTGAATGTGGATGCTCACAGACCTTGAGAAGGAACCAAAGATTTGTTTCCTTTTTTTGTCTGTTGCAGGACTTCTAACAGATCCAGTATGCTTATTTTTTTTTATTTTTTTTTAATTTATTTATATTTTGGCGTGTTGTTAGGTTAACATGTCTATACATTTATCAGTTGTTTTGTGGCTGATTCAGTTTGCTGGGATTATTGAAGAATTATACAGAGTAATACCGAGTCAAGTCATTTGCTGTAAATAATAATAATAATAATATATTAATAATAATTTTATTTGCCTTTTACAGACAACAGGTCACAAGGTGCTTCACATGCAATAATATAAAACTATAAAACAAAAATGCATAAAATCAGGAAACTGGGAAAACAATAAATAATCCACTGAGAACAAATAAAACCATAAAAGACACTGACTACCTAAAAGCCTGTCTAAACAAAAATGTCTTGATCTGTGTTCTAAGCATGGACAATAGGGAAGGGCATTCCACAGTTTAGGTGCTACAGACTGGAAAGCTCAATCTCCACGGGTCTGTAAACGGATATGAGGGATGACCAGTAACTTCTGACCTGAAGACCTGAGTGACCAGGAGGAGATCCACAAGGTGTGGGGGTGCCTGACCATGCAAAGCTCTAAAACTTAGAACTAAAATTTTAAAATGCACTTGAAAATGAATTGGGAACCAGTGAAGAGCAGATAAAATGGGAGTAATATGTGATCTCTTGTTGGCTTTTGGTAAAAGCCTTGCAGCAGCATTTTGAACAGTCTGAAGCTGATTTAAATAAATTTGTTAAGACAGGTAAAAAGTGAAATTGCAATAATCTAAATGAGAAGAAATAAAAGGACAAATGATAATTTCCAACTCAGTCTTAGACACGACAGCTCTCAGTTTGGCAATGTTCCTCAAGTGGAAAAAAGAAGAGCGGGTCAACTGCCTAACATGAGCTTCTAAAGACAAAGATCTATCCAAGGTTACATACAGAAGATTTGACAGAAGAATGACCCAATACAGTCTTCGGAATCAAACTGTCAGGGGCAATAATCAGAGTCTCTGTTTTTTTCTACATTTAACTGCAAAAGGTTTGCAGCCAGCCAATTCTTGATGGCTGACAAATAACTGCTGCACCAGGAAGTACAATTAATTTCAGCTGATTTCTCATTGGTTGTCTGATATTAGCCAAACATATTCCTGTAAGGCTTTTATAGCAACGGGTAATTGTTTGCAATTTAGGATGGGCAGTGGCTAAAGGAGTCAGAAACAAGTTTTATGTTCCAGATAATCATGTTCGAAACGACTGAAAATGCTTTATTTTGAAAGCACAGGCCTTACTTCCTGGGTGTTTCGTATTTGTCAGTTGGAACTTGTCGAGCTGCAGAGAGACAGACACAAAGGCAGAGGAAGGAGCTGCAACTATGGGAATTAAACTCTACTACACTACAGTTACAGCCTCACGGGAGGTAAGTCCAGACGCCACAATTTAATCAGCTTAATGATATATTTCTGATTTTTTAAATTTATATTTTTATTAACATCAGCTAACAATACTCAGCAGACACACCCAACACCCTGTCAGTAATAGGTTCCTCCTGACTAATGCGCTGGGCCTGTGCACCTCTCTGTCCCTTTATATCTTTATTGCAACATTAGTATTACTGCGTTGTCATTATTACGATATGTAATTAATATAAAAGTTAGTATTTAGCAATTTTAGCAAGTCGTAAATCACGTGCTTTGACGAGCTACAGCTTCATTTCCTGTATCTTAGCATAGGAAAGGTGTTGTCGAACACGTTTAGTAAAATTTTCTAGAAAATTCTCATGAGAAGTAGGACAGTATGCTTTATTTTAATCGTTTATATTGTTGGAGTGCGTTTTGTTGCAGAATGGTGGACTGGATAAGAGTAGTAACGATACCCTAGCCGTTTCCGATATGGAGAGAACTTTACACCAAACTCCATTGACAAATCTGGCAGTTTAAGGGTGTGTTTCTTTTGGCAAATATGCATGTTTTAGCAAACATCTTTTCTATGTAAGATATTTTTCAATGTCGAATGCATCGAATACACTAAGCAATTAGTTTAAGAGAATCACAATTTATACAACTTGTTCTTCTGCTACAAAATTCTCTTGCGAATGGCTGCACAACGTATGATGAGGCCACGGTAAACCAGTGATAAAAGTTTAAATATTTGTCAAATAAGAGCTGATTTTTGAATAACACATATGCCGAATTTATCAAAATAATGTCACAATTAAAACAATATATATATAAACGTGCAAATTTGTTAAACAAAATTATGTGAAATTGTCTAATTTTTCTTATGGAGTTTGGCTTTGTACTTTACAAGACAACAGGGTGGGTCCAGGTGGTACAAAAACAGCCTGCCAGGCTTCAGGTAGAACAGGCTGAATTCAAGACTTTTAAATGACATCAGAAAACTTTTAAGGTAAATCAAGATATTTCTTGTGAGATTGATTTAGATTGTACAGTCTAATACAATACACTTTGGTTAAACATCTGGTGTCAATTATATGTGTGAGGAATTCATGTAGTGAAAAAAAGTTTTGTGACGTACATTACTTTTTTAACCCCCTCAGGTTCTTCTGGTCTGCTCTAACAGCATTCTTCTTTAACATTAGATATCACAAACCAGAAGAATGCTGAAGAAATTTTGTTTATCACCTAAGCTATCACCCATCTGAGTCTTCTTTGTGCTGCCTTCAACACCTCCTGCAGAGCCAATTTGCTCTCCATTGTCCTTTAACGATTTCTCTGTCATTTTAGCTTGTAAAATTGGGCTTGAAATAATTGGTGACCTGAGATGCATTTTTAAAATAATCTCATGTTTATACGCACATACTTGTAACTAAAATATACATGTTGGCAACAAAGCTGTCTAGAGTAACAATTGTCTGAATGGTAAGACTTTTTACATCAAATCAATGATTTGCATATTTCTATTTGTACAGATTTCATATATTATTTTTTTTAAAAGTAAGACCATCCTTCATTTTCAAAAAGCATACGCAAGAGCCAAAGGCACGTGTCATTGGGGAAAAATGGGGATAACATGCCCATGACATGTTATCTACAGAATCATGTAGTATTTCTAGAAGTTTCTCCCACTTTATAACAATTGAAATGGCTCAGACTAAATGCCAAAGTCATAGTTTATATTTTATGCATATTCATTAAAATATTTGGCTTATTTCATTTGCTTCATAAGTTCAGTAACTTCGTCAAAACAGATCACCATCACAACGCCCAATGATTCAGCGGCGCTTTTCTCACTCTAGGTGGAAGGAGGTGATAGTGGCCTTACAGAGGGTGTGTTGCCAAATGAATGCCAGCTTAGTGTATTTCCAGTTGGTGCTATGCTTAGGTGTGGCAACTTTGCAAACACCCTCTCCTTCCCAACTTCCTCAGTTGCACAATAAATAGCAGAATGTTCACCAGGTCTATTAATCATCAACCACAAGCACAGGCACTTACTAGCCTCAGGCAATCATAATTTTTTTTCTCGTAACAGCACTGTGCCAAGCTAAATATCTACATTTGCCTGAAATTTAAAGGACCGTACCGTTGAGTTTGCATGTTTGAACTGAATAACCCACACGCATGTTACGTTACTGCCAACCACTTTCCAAACATATTACTGGAGCAGTAAATATTAGACCTGTTTTTCTTGCCTTCCAGGCAGCCATTAGTTTCACTTCCTTCCAGTATGCTATAAAAAAATCAACTTTTAGAGACTTGAAACATGCTTGAGATAGATAATCCATCACAGCGAATCACACACCATTATTTTAACTGATCCAGCACAGAGCTACACAGAAGAAAACATATTTCTCCGCCAGGATATATAGATCCAGGAGAAGACTGCTCTTACTGAGAAACTAAAATGATCGTACCTTCTGCAATCGTGCGTTAAGTGTTAGCAGGCAAAACACTGAATTTTAAGGTGGATGTATCACCTAAACATTTTATTTTGAAAAATTAGAGGTTTTGGCACAATAACACAAAAAGTAAAATAAGGTTTTATGCTTGGCAGTAACACAACGTGCCAAATCACTGGTATGGTCCTTTAAGAGAAGTCATTTTAACAGGTCTGTTGAGAATTAATTCCCAGCATAAAACTGCATTTTCTATGCAGTTTTAGTGAAGATGTTTAAAAAAAATCCCTGTTCCCTGTAAGTTTATAACATGGTGACCTACATTTGTTATATTAATTGTTAGAATTTGGCAGTCACCCATCATTACTTTGCTATGAAATTTAGTCCATTGAAGCAGCTTTGGAAGTTGTGATGGTAATAATAGCTCAGGCTTTAATGAACTGCCCTGTTTGTTTCCAGGTGAAGTCCCAGCAGGCAGAAGTGATGCGAATCCTGGAGAGCAAAAGCATCAAGTATGAGACCATCGACATCTCTGTGGGTGGGGAGATCCGTGACGAAATGAGAAGCAAATCAGGGAACCCCACAGCCGTCCCTCCCCAACTCTTCAACGGAGACCAGTATTGTGGGGTGAGGAAAACACACCTGCTCATGAGTCCATTTTTTACCTCCTCCACAGTTCACTTTTTCTTCATTCATTAACACTTTAAATCCTAATATGCTGACATATTCAAGACTAAAGGCCGTTACACACCAAGAGATGAAAGTGTGAAATTTTTCAGATGCGAATTTGTCGTGGTAAATATATTTGCACCAAACGGTGGCGCGATTTCTGTGAATATTTGTGTGGGTTCACACCAAAAAAACGCACAATGAAAAAGCTGAGTCAGCAAGAAGTGATGATGGTCCTGATTTAGTAATAAAAGGAGAAAAAAAACGGATATTCTGTATTCATCAAATACGAAGGAGGCGGATTCTATTTGATTCAGGAATTAAAGTTTTATCATGGCCACTTTTGGACATATTTCAGGATGAGCGTAGATAAATATTCATTAAGACCGTTGTCATAATGAAGCCACGTTGTCTTTATACTCGTCTTTGTAATTTTTGTCTGGTTTATTACACAGCACAGCGTTCTGCATTCTGTCACACATAAACAATCAGAGGATCCTCCATGTTGAATGATTTGAGCGTGACATCACCAGCAAACGACACTTTAATTGGTCCAGTGCGTTTGTATTTCCAAGTGGAAGGTTGGAAAAATCGAGCTTGAGCCGAAAAAATGAAAATGCCGCAGTTTCATCAAGCGAAACGCCATCGGTGATGTGAAAGTCTCCATTAACGGGGCGTGCGTTGAAAAAATATTATTAATGTGCAAAATATTTGCACAAATTATTTGCTTCTGGTGAGTAATGGCCTTAATTATCCTGAGTAAAACAGCACTGTGTGATGCTGTGGCTAATAATTTATTATATCATTGGACATTTCACAAAAATTATGTTAAATGCAGTTTAACATAATAATTCTCATGAAATGTTATGTTAAATGCAGTTTTATGTTTTTGTGAAATGACAACTCTCCTTCAACGCTTCAATCACTCTAAATTACAAGCAGCCAAAAGTCAGGAGTGCAAAGGTCATGATGTTATTTCTGACAGTTCTTTGACAGTAGAGCTGTAACGTTATGAGGTGAAGCGTGACGTCTTCCTGTGTTGTCTGGTGCGCTGAGTGACACTGTCGACATTTTCCTCTCCACAGGACTACGAACAGTTTTCTGAGGCGGTGGAAGCTGACACAGTGGAACAGTTTCTGAAACTGGCATGAGGAGGCCAAGCGCGATCCTCTGCGTCAACCCCCATTCCACATCCACCTACCTGCTTCCAAAGCACCCTTATCCAGTCTGTCTGACAGCGCTCACTCACTTTCAATGCCATGATGAAAAAAAAAAAAAAAAAAAACCGCCAAATATCAAGTATCCAACTAATCAAAAGACACATAATCACCCTGCTGCACCGTGAGACTCACTCTTAATCTGTTTTATAATTATGTGCTGTAATGTCTGTTGTTTTTCCCTGTCTGACCTACACGTGTTAATCGTCTTTGTCCGGAAAGAATCAATAATCTGAATACGCCTTAATTAGGTCAGCTAATCGTGGCTGTGGCCAGAGGATCACTGAAGATTCTAATCCACTGGACGGCGAGATTCAACCCAGAACTTTCCTGATCCGCTGCAGACCTAACATAGCGTCATCTTCCAGTCTTAAGTACTTTGTTGTCTTTTCTAGCCTTCAGATTCCCACATTTTACGTGACAGCTTACTATTTATACTTCACATGGATGCAAATGCACACAGACGTAGCAATGTCTTAAAGTAGTTTAATTTTATGAAGGCTAGCAGTTAAAAGATGCCCTTTTTTGGCATTGGACAACTTTTTTGTGACGGTCCATTGGTCACCTATTCCAATATGGGACAAGACATTTAGCGCTAGTATTAAACTGGAAACCCAGTTAACGCAATGTAGCGGTGTCCTGTACTGGTGCTACTGGCCTTTTTTTGAGGGGACGTTAATGTCCTTAAAGCTCAAAAAAATGTACTTGTCTCAGATACTTTAAGCTGAATGTGTGGTAGGTCTAAAGTAAAAGAAATAAATACAATATAAATTGATTAACAACTGGGGTAAATTTGAACATTCGTAGATGGTGGTGTCTGGTACAAGTGCAATACCTCAGCATCCAGCGATCATTGGTGACAAAGCGGTATTATGAAAGTTACAGAATTAAAACGGGTTTGTTTATCTTGATGATTTCGATAATGGTAGCGCCCTACAGTTACTTACAGGAGCTTTCCATGAGATAAAATGTAATTTGGAAGTAATGCTCTCGTTGGATATTGGGTGAGGTGATCAGTGGGTCAGACTTACTAAAAAGTTGTAGTCTTAAAAATAAACTCTGTGGTCAAACGTTCCTCAATGTTAGTTTTGGTGCCAATATGCGTTTTTGCAGGTGGATATTCACTGTAGTATTAGCTAAAGGTCACTTACTCGCCATCGTCTGCATTTTTCATAAACTTACTGTGCAACCTGAAAGCTTCATTCCTGACACCGAGTGATGCTCAGTGTTGTGGACAGAAAAACGCCGAAAGTTTCAAATTGTTAAAAGTAAGCATTTAACATCAAGTGTGAAGGATTGGACTGAAAGTACGTCAGTGTTCTAGCACTTCACCTTGTAAGTAAAAGTACTTCTGTTTATTCAATGATCCATTTACTCATTGTCTCGTGCATGAAGATGCAGTAATGTGACTATGCACAGAAACCCTGCCTCGTGAACACAACACCAAGTCAAAGCTGATATCTTTGGTTTGACCTCAATATACGCTCTAAATGGGAAAATCAAAGGCTTCACTCATTTCATTACATTTTTTTTTTTTACGTTTGTAATCATGCTTTTAGTTGATCTCAGTTGTAATATAATATTCATGTACTCAATTTCACTAATCTTTATAATGAGGGCAACATGGTTTCCACATTCCACATCATAATGCATGACATTAAACACAACATATGATTCGGGATCCCCAACAATTACAGCCTTCACACAATATTGTGTACTGTTTTGTAAGTCAGTGGTTGTATATGTTTGCCTGTTATTGACATGTATTCACTATAAATCATATTTTAGACATTCCATGTCTCTCTCTAAAGCTACTGCTTTGCTTTTGGACCAATTCCCCTTGGCCAAAAAAAAGAAGAAAATAGGGAATAAAATGCTGTTGTCTTCCAAGAAGATTGTGAAATGTGATTATTGGTTAAAAAATAAAATGGAACTGAGTACTGGAGTGGATTTATTTATTTTATTATTATTTAAATTATTATTTCTGCCTTTGGATAATCGTCCACATTTTGATTCTGTCATCAGAACTAAATAGTTACAGAGCGACATATTCTGACTGATTCATCATGGAAGGATTATTATAAATAGCTGTAATACACTGAAGCAGCCCTAGATGTGCAACATATATTTTAATTAGTATTATTTTAACTATAAAAAAGTTTATTCATGATACACAGATGAGCATCAAAACTAATTTATAATAGGGATTCAGTAATTGAATAATCATATACGTGATTAATATAAACAAAAAATATGAAGATGCATTTTATAGCAATTTTTCTCTATTGCGTATCCCATTTCGCCATCAGATGTCGCTGTGACTTAGCTGTGACTTCGACATGAAGAAGAAAGAAAACGGCTAACAGGAGTTAACAGGATAAAGATGGCTTCCTTTCAAAATAAAAGTCAAAATAAAAACTAAACAGCTGCATATAAAGCAGAAAAAAAGTTTTATTAGGCAAAATAGAACTTTACACTGTCTTGAAGTTTCTACAAACACTATTATATGTTTTGCTATAAAATGTAATTGAGGTAAGAGGTCATTAATCAGGTTAAAGTAAACTCTAAATCAATAGAAATCATTGATATAAAAGAGCACTTACTTGCAAAGAATAAAGATGTAATCTGACTAATAAACAATCATAGACATATTTTGAGGTCATACACATAATATGTCTGATTGTTCAGACATTTTATGAGTATGTGATCTCATCTCACCAATTCGGAGTTTATTTTGAAAACTCAGCGGAAATTATCTGTTGATTCCGGTTTACAAAACACCACAGATGAAGGAAGCGCTAAATTGACAAGATACTGCAAAATCAACGTAAGTGAATTCATGTTAATGTTATACATTAATGAAACTTTTGTGAAAAGCGAATAAAACCGCATGATATGTAACCTGTTTATTTTCGTTAGCATTGTTACTGTGTCTGTCACAGATAGCTCTCAACCAGCTAAGCTAGCTAATGTTAGTATTTTGAAACGACAGGTAAGCTAACTGCAACTTGTTTTGTAAAAAAATAAACATAAAAATGTAATGTCAGCAAAATGTCTTCTGCAGTGATAATTGACTAGGAGCAAACTATTGGCTGTTGCTACCTTTAGCTTATACTGCTGCTGGGTATTTTTATTTAGGTGCTGAAATGTTTAAACGCTGGTATCCTGTATCTCCAAAATTATATGGACACCTAACACTTTTACGAGCTTGTTGGACATCCCATTCCAAACCTTGGACATTAATAAGGAGTTGCCTCTCCCTTTGTAGCTATAGTAGCCTCAGCTCTTTTGGGAAGGCTTTCCGCAAGATTTTGGAGTGTCTGGAAATTTGTGCCCATTCAGCCAAAAGAGCATTTGTGAGGTCAGGTACTGATGTTAGACTAGAAGACCTGACTCGCAATCGGCGTTCCAGTTCATCATAAAGGTGTTCAGTGGGGTTATGGTCGGGGCTCTGTGCAGGTCACTCGAGTTCCTCCACACCAAACTCGTGAAACCGTGTCTTTATGGACTTGGCGCTTTGTGTACAGGGGCACAGTCATGCTGGAACAGCAAAGGACATCCCCCATACTGTTGCCACAAAGTTGGAAGCACACAATTGTCTAAAATGTGTTTGTAAGCTGCAGCATTAAAATGACCCTTCACTGGAACTAAAGGGCTGAGCCCAGACCCTGAAAAAAACAGTCCCAGACCATTGTTCATCCTCCACCAAACTTTACAGTAGCACATTGCAGCCTGGTAGGTGGTATTCTCCTGGCATCCGTCAAACCAGATTCCTCCACTGTGATTCACTGCTCCAGAGAACACGTTTCCACTGCTCCAGAGTCTACTGGCGGCATGCTTTACACCACTCCAGCCCACGCTTGGCATTGCTCAAAGTGATCTTAGGCTCTTGTGCAGCTGCTTGGCCAGAGAAACAGCCAAATTTTCAGCATATGCACTATGTGGACACATAGGTTCAATTAGTGGGTTTGAATAATGTTACAGGTAGATGAAATGGCCCGTTCGTTCCAGTGAAGTAATCGGAAGTGCATGATTTGTTGGCACAGAGCCCTTACTTCAACCCCCATCCAACACCTTTAGGACTGATGCTGACATTCAAAGCCTTATCACCCAAAGTCACCAATGTGCTTATGGATAAATGGAAGAATATCTTTTTGGAATTGCATATTCCACAGTGATATACTGGATGTAATGTGCGGTCATCCATGCAATTTTGGCGACACAGATTTAAAATCAACTTATGTTGCCATTGTCTCGCATTGGATTAATGAATTTAGAGCAAACTGAGAATTCTGGAGTTGGACTTTTTCCACCTCAATACATTTAAATGCAAATGGATTCACTACCAGGGAATAACAGAAAAAAAAGACTGTCTTTCTGTCTTTTGCCTGGTGCAATGTTAGTATATCAGTCAGCATCTCTGCATTATTAAAAAAAATGAATGAAACATGTCATATGGTTATTAATTATGATGTTATTTCTTTCTCTTCCTCTCTTGCTGTTTCTCTCCCTCTCTCTTGAAAAGGTTGAATGAAAATGAATATGGAGAGGGTCGTAGGCGATACTGTTTTTTGTTGTAGATACACCAAAGCCACATCATGTTCTCTGACTAAAATCCTAAAGGACCATACTGGCTATTTTGCATGTTTGAGCCTAATATATTCAATTTTCATACACATAATGTTACTGACAATCATTTCCTAAAGCATACTACTGGAACGGTGAATTTAAAATGTTTTTCCTACCTTCCAGACCTCCATTGGTTTCATTTCATTCTGGTACGCTATTAAAATCAACTTGCTGATCCTTGAAACGTTCTTGGGATAGGTAATCCATCATCGCGAACAAGACGTGTATTTGAAGTTTTGTAAGTTTAGCGTTTAAGTGCAATAAAAAGTGCGGCATGAATGTATGTCTCCGCCACAGAATATAGTCCCAAAAAAAGACCTGTGTTTATGGAAAAATTTAAAGGACCGTGACTTCATAAGGCTGTATAACTATTAGCAGGCGAAACATGGATTTTTAAGGTGGGTGTATCACTTGAATATTTGATTTTGAAAGATTAAGAGATTTTGCAAAATATCAGGAAAGCTGAAATACGGTTTTATCCTTTGGGAAATGATTGTCAGTAACTTAACATGTATGAAAATTAAATATAATAGGCTCAAACGCAAAATGGATAGTATGGTCCTTTAAATGTCAGCAGCATCTGTCCCATTTTTATTCTAATTTTGCTTTTATATGTTTTTTATTTCCATGTGATTGCATTTTATTAAGTCTGTCACAATGAGCATCCCAGACTACATGCAGTGTGCTGAGGACCACCAGACCGTGCTGGTGGTGGTCCAGCCGGTCGGCATCGTGCCAGAGGACCAGTTCTTCAGGATCTACAAGCGCATCGCTGGCGTCAGCCAGGTGAGCGTCCGGGACTCGCAGCGCCTCCTCTACATTCGCTACCGCCACCACTACCTACCTGAAAACAGCGAGTGGGGCGACTTCCAGACACATCGGAAGGTGGTGGGCCTCATCGCCGTTACCACCTGCAACTCCGCCAAAGACTGGCCTCAGACCTCCGAGCGCTTCCACGGCCAGAAGGAGGTGTACAGCTCCACACTCTACGACTCGCGTCTGCTGGTGTTTGGGCTTCAGGGGGAGATTACGGAGCAGCAGCGCACAGATGTGGCCTTCTACCCCAGCTACGATGAGTGTCCCGACGTGGAGAAGAAAGTGGAGGACTTCGTGGAGTCAATATTTATCGTTTTGGAGTCCAAACGGCTTGACCGGGCCACAGACAAATCCGGCGACAAGATCCCGCTGCTCTGCGTGCCTTTTGAGAAGAAGGACTTTGTGGGTCTGGACACTGACAGCAGGTGAGCCGCTCCCTTTTCTGGCACCTTAAACTGTTTTCTGTTTCTTTTTTTTGGCATTTAGAGAAAATCACAACTGGTTAAAGATTGTTTAAAGGACCATTCCACCCATTTTGCATGTTTGAGCCTAATATATTCAATTTTCACACATGTAAGGTTTCTGACAGTCATTTCCCAAAGCATACTACTGGAACTGTAAATTAAAAATGTTTTTCCTACCTTCCAGACCACCAGCTGGTTTCAGCTCATTCTGGTACGCTATTAAAATCAACTTGTTAATACTTGAAACGTTCTTGGGATAGGTAATCCATTNTCATTCTGGTACGCTATTAAAATCAACTTGTTAATACTTGAAACGTTCTTGGGATAGGTAATCCATTATTGTGAACAACGAATATGTTCAGGTTTTTTTGAAGTTTCGTAATTTTAGCGTTTAAGTGCAATAAAAGCGTGGAGTGAATGTATGTCTCCACCAGGGAATATAGACCCAAAAGAAGACCTGCGTTTATCAAAAAATTTTAACGGCCGTGGCTTTTCACATTTTTTTATTTTTATTTTTTAATTTTATTTTGGTTATTCGATATTCAACACTGTAAACAATACACTACACACACAAATCACAGTTTATCATATTTCACAAAAAACATATCCCATACTTCCTCAGTGACCAAAAAGGAGTAGGCTGAAGACAAAGCTTATTTTAAGCCGACCTTTCTCACATATCTCGTTATGTAAGATTAAAAGTCTCTGGTTAATTCATTGTGGCACCTTCACCATAATAAATAAAGAAAATATTACATTTATATATATACATTTTCACATACATACATACATACCTACGTACGTACATACATACATACGTGCATACGTATACACAACCATGATCATCCATTTCAATTTTTTAAGAGTTTTACATAATTTAATTTCATTGTCCATCTTGTTCATAATGCTGTGTAACTGTTAGCAGGAGAAACATGGATTTTTAAGGTGGGTGTATCACTTGAATATTTGATTTTGAAAGATTAAGAGATTTTGTAAAATATCAGGAAAGCTGAAATACGGTTTTATCCTTTGGGAAATGATTATCAGTAGTTGAAGTAATTGAATATATTAGGCTCAAACATGAAAAATGGGCAGTATAGTCCTTTAATTGTTAATTTCATTGTAGTAAAAAATGTGATTGTATTATGTACAAGTTGTGTGCTTTTTTGTTTTTCATGTGTCACTGTCCCTTTTCATGTGTCAAGAATCTGTCTTTGGATTTTTTTGTCTCCATTCATTTTTGGTTTCTTTACCTTGGTTTCTTTGTCTTTCTTCTTTTTTTTCCTTCCATACTGTCCCGTGAGTTTATTGTTGGGTGTGAAAAGGTGAGCCGTTAGACACCTCGCTTTAGTTCAAGCCATACCAACCCCCTCAGCTGTAGCCCCGCCTTAAAGGAAACCTCAAAAACCAAACCTGTCTGCTGTTGTGCATTTGCTCATGGATGCCAAGCCAAACTCATCACTCCTCCACAGGTTTCAGCTTCAATATCAGCGAAAGTAGAAAGGTCCGATGGAAGCGCTGAGTTTACAGGTCAAACACGCCATCAGAGTTTTTGCATGAACAGCGAGGCGAACAGATAAAAACTAGCAACGTTGTATTATGGGGATTCACGGCAGTCAGTTACCAGATTAAAAGTGACAACTCAAATACATGAAATTTGCTCATTGAAATAAATGCCCTCCATATATGACACTATAGGTAATACCTATGCTAGAAACACGCTATGCTCTGTTAGAAAAACATGCATGTTAACTGTCACAACTTTGTTTTGCCATTTTTCATTCAAGTTTTGGGAATATTATTATCAGTCTTGACTACATACAGAATTTAGTACATGGTTGTACTATTTTCATTGTTGAGCCAGACGGCAGTTCATTCTAGCGTTTCTCCACGTTTCTTGTCTTTAACTACAAATGCAGATGTTAAATTATTGCCAAAATTATTGATATTTTGAATGTGATTTTCCCTTTCTACCTGGTAGCCACTGGTTTCAGCTGATTTAGGTGAATGCACAGATTGCTTTACAAAGTATTCGGGTCATCTCATTGAAAGTGTAAACTTCAACAGCAATTTTTCAATCAAAGAAGCCGACAAATTCACATGATAATTTTGACAGCACCCATGTTCGCTTTTTGTTCATCTTCCTTGTTTAGAACAAGATAATCAGGAATAATGCTTAATGTATGAAAATTGAATATATTAGGCTCAAACATGCAAAAAGGCCGGTATGGTCCTTTAAAGTAAATATAGGATGTGACAAACATGCAAAATTTGAAGGAGGAGCTGATAGTTTGGATTTACTGAACACAACACAGAATATGGCACAATACATACGACCGAGGTCTGTTCCAGCTTCAAGAGAACCAAAGAGTTTGGAATGGGAAGGATTAATTTGACCGGGATTTTTATCTGGCTGTAGAAGCTGGAGAAGCATCTCGTGTCTTTACTTGTGGGATCATACATGATCTTCCATCTTGGTGTAGCCTCACACATTCTCACCAAAACACCGATCAGCAGCATCCATGTCCAAGTATCCAGTTTAACTGATGCGGTTAATTTTTCATAGCTCCTTTATTAAGAGCAGCTTTTCCTTGGTTTTATTCTGTTTTAATTGCTCCACAGTAGCCCGTGCCAGATGTATGATATAGATTTTTCTGTGGGTTGTAGATCGTTTTGTGTCCCTGCATATAAAAGTTTGTCCATAGCACCATTTTACCTCAGTTACATATTTTAAAGATCACCTTGCTGAGCCACTCTGTGTACCTCATTCAACCTTCCCACTCTGTCAGAACGTTGAAAGTTTGTTCTCAAAGGATTCATGTTTTTTTTTTTTTTTTTTNTTTTTTTTTTTTTTTTTTTACCTCTGAATGGTTTAAAGGACCACACCAGTGATTTTGCATGTTTCAGTCCAGTTTAAAGCCCAGTCTGCTGACAACCATTTTCCAAAACATCAAAACAAAATTTTAGTTTTCCTTTTATTTTGCCAAATCTCCTAATCTTATCAAAACCAAATACTGAGGTGATACACTTTCCTTAAAATTCATTTTTAATAACGATGTGATAACGACGTGTGATTTGATGTGATGCATTACTTATCTCAAGCAAGTTTCAAGTCTTTACAAGTTAATTTTTATTGTATACTGGAAAGAACTGGCAGCCTGGAAGGTAGGAAAAATACGTACAAAACATACCGCTCTAGTAGTATGTTTTGGAAAATGGTCGGCAGTAACGTAACTTGTTGCGGATTGTATTTATAAGGCACAAACATGCAAAATCACTGGTGTGCTCCTTTAACTATAAGTCTATGCTGGTGAAGCTGGTGTTTCCTGAGTCCCTTTGTTATTGTGCTAGACTACTGTTGCTCTCCTTTGCTTGTGCTCTCCCCCCCTAACCTCCCTCGTGTAGCCGATTCGCTTCTTCTTCTTAGCACCCTGATAAAATAAGAAGTGTCAATGGCAGAAAGACAGTCTTGTTTTCTCAAACAAGTAAGATAACATAATTTGAATCAAATAATAAATAAGAAATTATGTCAGAAGTCAGAGATCTTTATTTGCAGACAATGTAAAGTGTGCACTGCTGCATTGAGTCTGCTGTTATTTGTCTGAAAAAGCTTTTTTTGTCCCTCTTCCTCCTCAGGCATTATAAGAAGCGTTGCCAGGGACGGATGAGGAAGCATGTTGGGGACTTGTGTCTGCAGGCGGGCATGCTGCAGGACGCCCTGGTCCACTACCACATGGCTGTGGAGCTGCTCAGAGCCGTTAATGACTTGCTTTGGCTTGGCGGTAAGGCTGAAAGATGGCTGTTAATGCAGGTTTGCGATCATAAACTGAGATTTTTATTTTTATTCATTTCACTTTTTATAAAAATTTGTTTTTCTTTGAGGAAAAAAAGAAAAAAAGGAAAAAAAGAATAAAGGGGAAAAAAAGAGGAAATAAAATGGAAAAAGAAAAAAGGAAAAAGAAAAAGGGAAAAAAAACTAAGATTATTTTGCTCAACACCTGGAACACACTCTCCAAGACTAATATATACCTTTATTATTTATGATTAATCCCCTGGAGTCTGACATCATTTTTTACTCATTGTTTGCTGATTTTTGGGGACTTTCTTTTCTTTTCGAGAATCTCTGGATGGTAATTGACAACTTTTTTTTCCATTTATTTTAGACTTTTTTTCTAAATTCTTTAATTCTTTTAGCTTGAAGTATTTCTTTTTTTTTTTTTT